>JARKIP010000565.1:0-106423 GCA_029990175.1 Petunia secreta
GAAAAGAAGATAATGGAGGGGTAGCTTTTTTTATGTGGGATCTGTTGATTCTCTGTTTGTATGTATGCTGATGTAGTATATGTAATAAAGGATTGGGGAGTAATTTTTGGAGAATTGGGGAAGTAATTTAGGGAGATTAGCAAAGATTAGGAGAGGATTAGGGAGGGATTTTAGGATTTAGGAGAAGATTTGGGGTATCTTTCCAAAAAGAATATTCACTTTCAAAATTTAAAATAAGGGAATGTATTTGGCTACATTTTATATCTGGGTTTAAAGAGAAGATATAATATGAAAGTAAATACAAATAGATAAAGAATTTTGGTGGAAATTGAAAAAAAAGAAAAAATTGAATAGTTTTGAATTTTTATTCAAAATGTTTGGAAGAAAATAGCAATTACTCCTGACAGAATGGGCGTACCTAGACGGACTCTCGTATAGGTTCGTACGAAATTTTTACAAAAAGATTAAAAAAAATAGAAAAATGGACATTTTCTTTTAAAGTGGCATTTATTCAACTTAAAGGTGTAAATAAAATATCGATATAAATATTTTATAAAATGTACAAATAATTATTAAATAAACTCAAATAAAATTATTTAAATATAGGTAATCACAGATAATTACTAATTTACACAAATGATCAGAAATCGATACATTGACATGTGGCCTAGATGATGCAATTATATGATACAGCCACGAATATTATAAATGTCTAAATTGCACAAATAGTCATAATTTTGACAAATAGCCTAAATAATGTAAAATTGCGTAATATAGTCACATTTAGGTATGTAATATATAAGTAGAGGATAACGCACGTAAGTGCATGATTTCTAATGCACATTTTGCATAAATAGCCAAATTGCACCTTTAAGTTAAATTATAGCTAATTTTAGAAAAATGAGGGACAAAATTGGGTGTCAACATACCCTGCCGGCAATAGCCTTGCCCTTCTGGGCAGCTGCTAGTTTCTTCGGCGGCATCGCTGTATTCAAAACATTACGGTTAGAAGGGTGAATTCTAAAATCATGGCCCTATCACACGATCTAGAGCCGCGATGGATAACCGACACTGAGTGTCGATCATCGCTAAACCTACTAATAATCTATGAATAATAGAGATGAGCTGGCAACCTGGTTATAAATACATACATATTTGCTGAAAGCATAAAGTTTGAAAAGATGACAAGGCTGTCACACACTGACATACATAACATATTGACTGAACCACACAGGAACAAATCAACAGGCCTCTAAGAGTGCTGAACTGGATATAAAAAGGACGGGACAAGGCCCCGCCCTACCCAAACTAGTTAACTGTACACATACTAAAAGATAAGTAACTCCGGGAGTAAGTGGAGTGACTCCAATAGCTGATATATGGCCTACTAACATGGTCCAAGCATTGATCTATCTGTACCTGCGCGGCATGAAATGCAGGGCCCCAGAAAAGGGCGTGAGTACGATATGTACAAAGTATGTAAGGAATGAGAATACAATATATCATAGCTGAATGAAATTGTAAGGCTAGAATATAAATATGTAAATATGAGTTGGAGCATAGCAATGTAGTTGGAAATCTGACGAATGTACTAAACATGATCTTAATATAAACTGAAGTCAAGTTGAATCTGAAACTGAAGACTGAGCTAAACTATACTGATAAATGACTATAATGTGACTAATAATTGGTAACCAGAAACTAGAACTGATAGCTGACAACTGATACTGATACTAAGAACTGGTCGTTGATAACTGAGAACTGACAACTGGTACTGAGCTAAAACTGAACTGTTATCTGAACTAGTACCTGTCTGGTGTTATGGGTTGTATCCCCTAAATCAGGTAACTGAATATCTGAAGTAGCCTTATGTATACTCATGTAGTGTATACCGTGGCTATATACGCATATATAACAAACCTGGCGGGTTTATGGGCTATGTCTCCCCTAGCCAGTAATATCTGGTCTCTCTGGTCAGATATGGACTCAAAGGAATGATAAGAAAACCCGGGATGGAATTATAGACAAAACCTAGAACTCAGAATTTATCTAACTCTTTAACTTTCTAAAAAAATTTCGGTAGAGTTTCCCCGGAAACTGGATGATCTACAAAAAAAAACCAGCACTATATTATACACGAGAATGGGTACCCGGATAAACTGATAATATAAACAAATATAATAGTTAACAAGATGAGATGACCGGACGACATAATAATCTGCGGACAGAATCTTTGGACAGCACCGCTGCCATGCTTTACAACCTAATTTGAAGGGTCTAAATCAAAGTTATAGACTTTATGGCCTTCATAAAAAATTGTAGATATATGTCTCAGGGTTTTAGAAAATCTTAAATCATCTCAATATCAATTTTGCAAACAGAGTTATGCTCAAATTACTAACTACTGTCTGAAGATAAAAATAATTTTTTTCAGATTTTGAAGCATATCGTGCTGCTATCTTCTTGGACATCTTTCACTGTGGTTCTTAGCACCAAATTAGGCCATACACCATACAAGCTCCCCAGACACGGTTACCTTTATGCCATACAAGTTCCTCAGAAAGAACCATCAATTTTGGAACTAAGACAAACTTCAAAAGCTACAAAATAAATGTTTTGCCGAAACAAAGGTTTAGGCTTACATACCTTTGATGCTTTTTGCTTCTAAATATTTTTCCTTTATATTCCACACCTTCTAAAGCCTAAGCAAGCTATAACGTAGCATTTAGGTACTTTATGTAGCCATGAAGTAATTCTAAAACTCAAACTATAGAGGAAAATTGAAGGTAGCATAACGTTACCTCAATCGCGTAGAGCGTTTTGACGCAATCCGTCTTCAATTTCGAGTTAAAATTGATGTTCTATCTTTAAAACCATAAAAATTTCTTAAAACTTCATAAAAGCTCTGTTACTATCGTGAATATTCTGGAAATAACGAAAAAGGAGATGATTTTTCTTTTTATACTTGAAACATTTCAGTTTTAGTCCTCTTTTGCGCTTATGTCCTTTTCTTCTGGCCTGACTTCTGACGCTCATATCTTTTTATCCAAACATTGTATGAACAAACCGTCAAAAGTGTTGGAAACAAAACTCCAAGACCTTTAATTTGGTATATGATATGTCCCCAAAAAAGGTCATATAATATACGAAATTAATTTATCAAAAAGCTTCGTTACAAGGCAAATCCTTAGTCTGTTTTTCCGCAACTTAAATCTAATTTTTCCAAAAATTTATATTCAACATATAAACGTCATATATGGTCATATTAAGACTTTAAACTCACTTAAATCATTCTTAACAGGTCATTAAAATGATATACCTCACTTTAGACATACGAGGTGTAACGTTCGAATTTCAAAAGGTTCCCTTTTTACTTTTATTGATGACACGACCCGGAATCCGGTTGGGCCGTGCGGGCACCCGACATCCTCCCCTATACTCATCGGCCGAACCCTTACCAATTAAGTTAGGAAAATAAATATAATAATTCATAAATAAGGACAAAACAAAAAATAAAAGCACGGACATACTGATACCTCTAAGCTGTACAAAAGAAATTACAGCTGACTACCCAACATACTAGGTTTAGGGCTACCCAGACTAGACATCTAAGAGTAAAAAAGAAGACAGATACCTCCTGAAGGGAGCAAAATGCAAGTGAAATAATGAACAATGAATGGGTGGCCATCCGGAATAAAAACTGGCTTACCCTGACAGCTGAAATCGTCTTCGCTCCTTCACAACATGGCGAACTCAATCCTGGAGCGAACCTACCGAAACGAAATAGATAGACAAGAAACATCAATAAAAAAAGGGTGAGTCAAAAGGACTCAATAAGTGGGGCAGACTAGCCACCTCAAAGAATAGGATAGCAAGCAAGGAAGAAGCAATAGATAAATCAAATTCCTCTTATTTAAATTATAAAAAGGCAGAGCCAGATAATAACTGGAAACACGTTGAAACCATAAACTCAACTAGGAATATCAACAAATAAGCAATGCACGTATAAGCAGAACAGTAGTTATGTACCACAAGTCTACGCAATGGTATGAAATGAACTGAAATAAGATGAAATGAAATACGATGCAAAGGGTCACATGTGCCAAATGAATGGAGCATAATCCTCCTTCTCCTAGGACAGAATCCTCCTACCCTCAATATAATGCAATGGAGCGGAATCCTCCTGCTCCTAGGGCGGAATCCTCCTACCATCAATATGATGCAATGGAGCGAAATCCTCCTACTCCTAGGGCGGAATCCTCCCACCCTTAATATAATGCAATGGAGCGGAATCCTTCTGCTCCTAGGTCGGAATCCTCCTACCCTCAATATGATATGCAATGTAATGCATATGAATGACATATAATGCATATGGATGTAATATGATGCAATAATAACCCTTCACCGGCGCGGGACTCTCATCGACAGTCGGGAAGTAGATGCCAACTCACAGCCAGAGTACAATGCTCGGATCCTCAATGCAATACCAACAACAGGACATAACATATAATATATATAATATAAATCAAAAGCTAAGGCGTAATAAGTACGCCTATCGGCAGCTACACGCGTAAGGAACATGTGGTAGAAAATCCACGAGGCCAGATGCCTCCAAGGTAATGAATATAAACACTTACCTCTTCCAAAAGTTAGCACTGATAAGCAACAACCGCTTTATCCTTTGGTTTCATTGCCAAACGATCCCACTCTATTCAATAAGCAGAAAAATATATAAAATTAGGCTAAAGGCTTCATTCCTCACATCTTAGGGCAATCCGGTTAGGAACCTGACACCCTATTTTCGTATGCAATACGCAGGCCAGGCTTATATATAGGGTTTAAGGTCACATAACCAAATCCTGAATAAATTACATTTATATGTTATCCATAATGTGTACGAATATATAATTAATTCCATTATCGGGGTCCAATTGACCCTTTAAACTATTAATTGAACTTCTTAAAATGAAGTATAATATTTCAAATTTTACCGTTAAAATATATTCAAACACACGTAGTAAACTCAAATAATACATTAAGATTATTACCTGAATGTTTCAGGGTGAAATTTTATTTTTCTCCGGCTCTTTTCTCATTTTCTGGTATTTTTTTCTGTGTTCTCCTTCGATTTCTGTTTTTAAATTGGTCATGCTTCTGTTTCTATATATGCTTATTAGTCACCTATCGCCTTAGTTTCTTTCTGTTTTTGTCTTTTTCTTTTTCTTTTATTTTCTTTTACTTTTATTTTTTTTTTTCTTAATCGAAAATTAAAACGGTGCTCTTATGATACTCAAAATAATTCTAACTTTTGCATACAAGTTATACAAAATATATGTAATACACTTGCTAACACGGATCTCAAATCGGATTCCCGAAACTCGATATGCAAATTAATTGGTAAAATATCAAATTATTTAACGTTCGGCATTTTAGCGGGAACTAACCGAACAACCTCAAAATTCACTTTCAAAAAATCACAAAAGTCATAAATAATCATACGAATCTAACGGCGCTTTCGGATTTCGAATGGGAGTTCATTTGCCAAAATTGAGCTCGAAAACCTCTTTTGAATATTTATCGACAATAAAAACTGAAATCTTCCTCCGATACGTACCAAACAAGGTATGATTTAGCTCAAATTTTACATACAGGTCCTAATGGACGCTACGAATATTTTTGAAATTATCGGCACGCCAATCGAAGTCCTAACTTCTGAAACGACTAACCGAGGTCGTTTCATTCTCCTCCACTTAAACTCTCGTTCGTCCTCGAACGAGCCTAAGTCTAAAGAAAGATTCGCACGGATAACAAGAGAACTTGCATGACCTTCATGAGCTACTCCACGGGCATTATTTCCTGATTACAGTATCAGAATCATAATACGCATATCGTACTTTTGGAATAAAATATATCTGGATAATATGATAACATCATTGCACAGCTTATTCTGACTAAGCTGATCCTTCCTCGATCACGAGAGGAGAGCTCTACATTTTCGAGGCAAAGATATATGGAACTTTGAATGGGTTAACATGATTTAGCCGATAATCACCTCTTCGATATACCTTTCGACATAGAACAAGTCGATGGAACTAAGAATTAGCTCACGCTTGATGCAATAGGGGGAGCTTTTGAGGTACCTTGTCACTACACACTATAGAAGATTTGATGCAAGCTATATTATTTTTTACAAAAGCACTATGCAAGATCTCAGTTGATGTTAGTGTTGTACCGCAAGCTCCTTGTGGGAATGTAGTTACTCATATCCTAATGTTCATTTGAACCGGGTCTATCATATAAGGATAAAGATCATGCAAATACTACTGGATAGTATGATGGAGACCAGGAATGATCTTCAGACTGAACATCTACTTCAGGGTATTGTCTTTGAATTGGAAATAGTATGTCTTGAAAAAGTGAAAATAAAAGAGACACGTAGTTGGACCATGAGCTGAGGCAGAATACCAGCAACAAAGTTGATTACATGTGCACTTTATAACAATAAAGTAACTTCTCAAAGATTTGAGGTGTGAAGGAGATATGCCAATGATAGATGTACGACAAGCTGCACTAGACCTTTAACTCTAAAATTTCATGAAGTAAAACAATTTCAGTATGAGGATCCAGTTCTAGTTGAATACAGACAGATAGCCAGAAGAAAATCAGAGTCACCATATAGGGTTACTACTGACGGTTTTCTCATGTATAAAGATAGACTTTGTGTTCCTGATGTTGCAGATTTACGTGGATAGATTATGATAGAGGCACATTATTTCAAATACACTGTTCATCCAGGTTCGACTAAGATGTACAATGATCTTAAGCAGATTTATTGGATGGACGGAATGAAGTGTGACATAGCAGAATTTGTGGCTCAGTGTTCTAATTGCCAGGAAGTTAAAGTCGTGTCATCTTTCCAGACTTTATGCTTTCAGCAGTAGGTACGTATATATGATCAGGTTGCCAGCTTATCTCTAGCATTAATAGATTATTAGTGGGTTTAGCAATGATCGACACTCATTGTAGGTTTCTGTCGTGACCCTAGGTTGACTCGTGACAAAAGTGGTACCAACGCCTTAGAGATTTAGTATTACCATTTAGTATTTGGAGGAAGACTCATCCACTTAAAGCACAAACTCATACAGCTATTTGAATAGGAATACCCAACCCCGCACAGTCTGCTAGACTAAAGAAGATTTAGCTAAAAGCTTGCAGACCTAAGCTACCAACTACTCTTTCGAGTTGCCAAACAGCTGCAACTCTCGAGTCACAGCTCCATACATTTTTTGTAAACACCACCACCTATTGGATCAAATCAAAGGTCAAATGACGCCTCTCATTAGCCTTAGTAGCCTTGAAAAACAACAATGTGCTTACCCGGCTACCTTGACACGCACTCTGGCTCAACACAGGGAACATCACAAGTGGCTACCAACTGCTCAAGCTCACTATTTCTGGACGAGGAAGAAATGGTAATAGACCGATGATAGGAATAATTAGAACTTCAGGAAGCTCATCTTCTTATTTATTTGGCTACCAGAGCTAAACTACTTACGAGTCAGGCTAACCGAAGAATCGCAATTAAAGAAATAGACAATAAATGAGCTTTATGGAACGACATCTATGCCAATTTAACCTTCCTATAAAAAGGAAACTCCAACAATTTACCAGAAAACCCTTTTATGCTGAGACAAACTTGTAGAATAACATGATTCTACTAGCGTCTCGAACCAAGAGGGAGACACATAGATCGAATATTACTTACTTATCATTTTGCACCGGAAGAAACGATACCACTTTCTGATGGTGACGAATTAGGATCCCATTTCCCTACCAACATTGGATTCCGACGAGAGAGGTAAACTGATTTGACATAATAAGAGAAGGTGGCACAAAAAGATTCCAAGCAGACCATCCCGGCACTCTCTCCCAAATTTCTCACATTTAAACCAGATCAACTAGTAGAATCTCATGAATGCCAGGAATAAATCATACCAGAAGCTCACCCCTCTACCGCAATCTATTTTTAATAAAAATGATATCCAAGGAAACCATGGAAATATGATAAGACACACCATTTCCAGATCGATTGGAAGAATCAAATCTTACTCACATATATGAAAAGAAGAAATACTTGGATCTACTATATCGGATGCCTCAGCATCTTGCAAGACTGGCAGTTCATAGAACTGCTTCTGTAGCTGAGCTGAGCCACTACCCTGATAATCACTTCCATAAGAACCACAACCACCACGCTCTCAACCTCTATTGGATGGTGGCATTTCTCTGACTGATTAAGATCTAAATGAAATCCCCTGCGACTGTGCAGGTGCCTGATGACGAGAGCAAGGACGACTGCCTACTTGCCGGAGTAAGGAAAAACTCCTCAAAGGATAGCTAGACTCATGACAATGATACCATCTTTCTGCTGAAAATGGAAGCAGGATAGATTGTTGATAGCTACAAAGAGAAAGCTGAGTCTAATCTTGATGAACTACTTGTGCACTCTGAGAATCACGCTCTACAAGCTGAGATAACCTGGAAGGTGACCTCCCAAAATAATCAGAACTTTTGCCTCCAAATGAGGTACCATGATTGCCCACCAGGGCCACGAAATTTCTTGCTCTCCCGCTCTAACTCTTCCCCCTTTAACTTATGGTATGCCTAATAGCTTTGAGCAATATCAACAACGACATCAAATGAAGTCCCTACCTCAATTTTTCGAGCCATCTGGGATCTCAAGTAAGGAGAAAGGTCATCAATAAATCTTTGAATCTCTCGAAAGACTCATGGACTAGTTCTAATGCATATTCAGTCATTCTATAGAATTCAATCTCATATTTCTAAAACACCAACAGGCTAACCGACAGGCTAACCGACAGGCTACCCTGTCCAATCCACTCAAACTGGCAACACTTTTCATCTCGCTCGCTACCGAAAGGAACTTTTCCACGAATCTAGAAGAAAAACTGAACCAAGTTAGCTAATAAGAGAGCGACCCACCAATTCAAGGCTGGACCCCTGAAACTGGAAAGAAGAATAATCAACACCATACCGCTCGATATAATCAAGAGCCTGAAGGATACGCTGACATCATTTTTCAAAAAAAAAATTACGAGGTTTATCTGATGCATTGCTTAAGAATATCGGAAGGTTCAACCAGATAAAATAATGCAACATCTTCGAACACTCGGACCGAGCTATTACTTGGGTTAGCTAACCAACCAGAATAATTAGTCGCGCAACACATGCTGCCTATGGAACATAATTTACTGGGGCAATATCAGGAACTGGAACAAGCACATCTGCATCTGCGGCAACCTGATAAGCTGCCTAGAGAAAAATATGTTTTTGTGGCATCTGAGTCACCAAGATTCTCATAAAAGCATCGTAGAGAGCCAAGGGAACCAAAAGGAAAGCCCATCGCGAGCTCGTACAGCTGGGGCCTGTGCGACTGGATCGTTAGCACGACAATTCTCGGGGCTTGTGCAGCACTAGCCCCAGGCTAGACTGCTTCATCTTGAACTCATACTGTTTGCTGATTTATCTCACAAGGGTTAATAATTACCACGAAGGAATTAACGAAAATGCTTTTGCATCCTAGACCGACGCACGATCAGAAAATAAGGAAGTGAAACTTCCTAAATGCCATCATAGCCTCTCGTAGATAAGTACGGACGTCTTCGTACCAATCAGCGAGACTCTACTAGACACTGTCTTAGTCTGGATAGACTCTAAACCGAGCTCTGATACCAACTGACACGACCCGCAATCTGGTTAGGCCGTGCGGGCACGCAACATGCTCCCCTAGACCCGTCGGGCGAACCCTTACCAATTAAGTTAGGAAAATAAATATAACAATTCATAAATAAGGACAAAACTAAAAAAAATAAAAAAATAAAAAAATAAAACACACACACGCAGACATATTGATACCTCTAAGCTGTACAAAAGAAATTACAGTTGACTACCCAACATACTAGGTTTAGGGCTACCTAGACTAGACATCTAAGATTACAAAAGAAGACAGATACCTCCTGAAGGGAGCAAAATGCAACTGAAATAATAAACAATGAACTGGTGGCCATCCGAAATAAAAGCTGGCTCACCCTGACAGCTGAAGTCGTCTTCGCTACTTCACAACGTGGCGAACTCAATCCTGGAGTGAATCTGCCGAAATAAAATAGATAGACAAGAAACAATAACAAACAAGGGTGAATCAAAAGGACTCAATAAGAGGGGCAGACTAGCCACCTCAAAGAATAGGATAGCTAGCCAGGGAGAAGAAACAGATAAACCAAATTTCTCTTATTCAAATTATAAAAAGCTAGAGCCAGATAATAACCGGAAACATGTTTGAAACCATAAACTCAACTAGGAATACGAGCCAGAAACGTATCAACAAATAAGTAATGCACGTATAAGCAAAACAGTAGTTATGTACCACAAGTCTACATAATGGTATGAAATGAACTGAAATGAAATACGATGCAAAGGGTCACATGTTCCAAATGAATGGAGCGGAATCCTCCTACCTTCAATATAATGCAATGGAGCGGAATCCTCCTACCTTCAATATAATAAAATGGAGCGGAATCCTCCTGCTCCTAGGGCCGAATCCTCCTACCCTCAATTATAATGCAATGGACCGGAATCCTCCTGCTCCTAGGTCGGAATCCTCCTACCCTCAATATGATATGCAACGTAATGCATATGAATGACATATAATGCATATGAATGCAATATAATGCAATAATAACCCTTCACCGGCGCAGAACTCTCATCGACAGCCGGGAAGTAGATGCCAACTCACAGCCAGAGTACAATGCTCAGATCCTCAATGCAATACCAACAACAGGACATAACATATAATATATAATGTAAATCTAAAGTTATGGCGTAATGAGTACGCCTATCGGAAGCTACACGCGTAAGGAACATATGGTAGAAAATCCATGAGGCCAGGTGCCTCCAAAGAAATGGATATAAACATTTACCTCTTCCACAAGTTAGCATTGCTAATCAACAACCGCTATATCCTTTGGTTTCATTGCCAAACGATCCTACTCTATTCCATAAGCAGAAAAATATATCAAATTAGGCTAAAGGCTTCAATCCTCAAATCTTAGGGCAATCCGGTTAGGAACTGACACCCTATTCGCGTACGCAATACGCAGGACAGGCCTATATACAGGGCTTAAGGTCACATAACCAAACCCTAAATAAATTACATTTATATGTTGTCCATAACTCACTGTGTACGAATATATAATTAATTCCATTATCGGGGTCCAATTGACCCTTTACATTATTAATTGAACTTATTGAAATGATGTATAATATTCCAATTTTTACCGCTAAAATATATTCAAACACACATAGTAAACTCAAATAATACATTAAGATCATTACCTGAATGTTTCAGGATGAAAATTTTATTTTTGTCCGACTCTTTTCTCATTTTTTGGCATTTTTTTCTGTGTTCTCCTTCGATTTCTGTTTTTGAATTGGTCACGTTTCTGTCTATATATGCTAATTCGTCACCCACCGCCTTAGTTTCTTTATTTTTTTGTCTTTTTCATTTTGTTTTATTTTCTTTTACTTTTATATTTTTTTTCTTAATCGAAAATTAAAACAGTACCCTTATGATACTCGAAATAGTTCTAACTTTTGCATACAAGTTATGCAAAATATATATAATATACTTGCTGAGGCGAATCTCAAATCAGATTCTCGAATCTCAATATGCAAATTAATTGGAAAAAGGTCAAATTATTTAACTTTCGGTATTTTAGCGGAAACTAGCCGAACAACCTCGAAATTCACTTTCGAAAAATCACAAAAGTCATAAATAATCATACGAACCCAATGGCGGTTTCAGATTTTGAATCGGAGTGCATTCGCCAAAATTGAGCTCGAAAACCTCTTTTTAATATTTATCGACAATAAAAGCTGAAATCTTCCTCCGATATGTACCAAACAAGGTCTGATTTAGCTCAAATTTTATATACAGGTCCTAATGGACCTTACAAATATTTTAAAATTATCGACACACCAATCAGAGACCTAACTTCCGAAACGACTAACCGAGGTCGTTTCAATTGTAGCAGCGAGTTTTTAAAAGGAAAAAGAGAGAGAGAGAAAGAAAAAAGGGAAGAATTGAGGCGGTGGAGGGATTTATATCCCTTAAGCTTTAACCAAACGAATAGAAACAGAAACATAGGAAGAACGAGACAGAGAGAAACGGAAACAATGAAAAAATGCAAAAAATAGAGAAAGAAAAGAAAAAGGAGGAGGGAAAAAAATAGAGTTTTTACCCTGAAACGTGCAGGTAATGATATTAAATCATTATTTCAGTTTATTACGTATATTTAAATATAGTTTAACGATAGAAATTTGGATATTAGACATTATTCTAACAAGTTAAATTAATAGATTAAGGGTTAATTGGACCTTGATAATGGAATTGATTATACATTCAAACTCAGGGAGTTATGGGCAACCCGTAAATATAATTTATTAATAGTTTGGTTATGTGATTTTAAACCATATACATAGGCCTGTACTGCATATTTCCTATACGAATCGGGTGTCAGGTTCCTTACCAGATTGTTCTAAGATGTAAGGAATGAAGGCTTTAGCTTTATGTGATATATTTTTCTGCTTATCGAACACAGTGGGATCGTTTGGCAATGAATCCAAAGGACAAAGCGGTTGTTGAGTACCAATGTTAACTTTGAACAAGGTAAGTGTTTGTATCCATTTCTTTGGAGGCCCATGGCCTTGTGGATATTCTACCACGTGTTCCTAACGTGTGTGTAGCTGCCGATAGACGTACTCATTACCCCTTAGTTTTAGATTTATATTATATATATTATATGTTATCCCCTGTTGTTGGTATTGCATTGAGCATATGAGCATTGTACCTTGGTTTTGAGCTTGACATATGCTTCCCGTAATCGATGAGAGTCCCGAGTCGGTGAAGGGTCATTATTACATATATCTCTTGGTAGACGGTTAGTGGTTTCTATCCATTTCTTTATGGCCGTATGCTTGTGGATTTGTCTATGTATGTCTCTATTCATGCATAGCTGCCGATAAATGCATACTTACTACGCAGATTCTTTTGAAAATAATGATTTATACTGTATGGGTTAATATTTGTTGTATTTTATGCTGGTTGGTTTAGTCTGCATGTCTGCAGGAGATCTATGATCTGGTTTGATACTGATTATGCAGATGGCTCGTCTTACACGCTTGTAGGAGGATGTATGCCTATATAGTTGGCTCGACCTGCACGCTGCAAGGGGTATGCATCACACGAAGTTGGCTCGACATGCATGCCTACATTGGTTCTATATGGTTGGCTCGTTTTACACGCTTGTAGGAAGATGTATGCCTATATGGTTTGCTCGACCTGCACGCCGCATGGGGTATAAATCACATGAGGTTTGCTCGACATGCGTGCCTACATAGGTTCTATATAGTTGGCTCAGCCTATACGTCTGTTGGGGATATATATAAGAGTCCCACACTGGAGATAGGTATCATGCACATGTGACTGCATTGCATCATACCGTATTCATCCCATTTCATTTCACAGCATGCTGACTATTGCGAGACTATCGTGTTGTGCTTTTTTGTGTAGGCAGTATGTATACCATGTTGTAGACATATTTCAATTTACCTATATATTTCTGGCTATTTTGTGTCCCTAATTAGTTTATATGCCTTAGTTGTGTGCGTTTCTGGTCTGTGCTTGCTTAGCTCATCTCCCTGGCTAGCCATCCTATTATTTGAGTTGGCTACTCTGCCCACACTTATTGAGTCTTTTTGACTCACCCTTGTTTGTTGTTTGTTACTTTTCTATTTATTTCGTTTCGGCAGGTTCACTCCAGGATTGAGTTCGCCACGTTGTTAAGGAGCGAAGAGAACTTCAGCTGTCAGGGTGAGCCACCTTCTGTTCAGGATGGCCACTAGTGGTATGTTTATTATTTCAGTTGTATTTTTCTCTCTTCAGGAGGCGTGTACATTCTTTTGTACTCTTAGATTTCTAATCTGGATAGCCCTAAACCTAGTATGTTGGGTAGTTAGCTTTTCTTTTGTACAGCTTAGGGTTATCAGTATGCCTTTATTTTTTTTAAGTCTTGTTCTTATTTATGAGTTTGATTTATATCTACTTTCCTAATTCAGTTGTAAAGGGTTCGCCTGACGGGTCTAGGGGAGGATGTCGGGTGCTCGCACGGCCTAGCCAAAAATTCAGATCGTGTCAGTTGGTATCAGAGCCCGGTGTAGAGTCTATCCAGACTAAGACAGTGTGTAGTAGAGTCTCGATGATGGGTACGTAGAGTCCGTACTTAACTACGAGAGGCTATGATTGTATTTTTAGAAAGTTTTTCTTCCTTTTTTTCTAATTGTGCGTCGGTCTTGGATGCAAAAATATTTTCGTTAATTCCTTCATAGTTATGGTGAACCCTTGTGCATCACATAAGGATAAGGTAGGAGTTCAGGACGAAGCAGTCTAGCCTGGGGCTAGCTGCCCAAGCCCTGAGAATTGTGGATCGTGCTGACGATCCAGTTGCAGAGGCCCCAAGTGTGCAGGCTCGCGGTAGGCGAGGGGAGCAGGGCTTTGTGGTTTCCCTGGCTCTTTACGATGCCTTTATGAGAATCTTGACAGCGCAGATATCGTATGAACCTCCTATTCCATAGGCAGCTGATTAGGTTTCCGCAGATGCAGATGTTCGGACTCAGGGAGCTCCTGTTCCAGTTCCTGATGTTGCCCTAGTAAATTATGTTCCAGAGGCAACATGTGTTGTGCCTCCAATTTTTTCTAGTTGGTTAGGTAGCACAGGTAACAGTTCGGTCCAAGTGCCCAAAGAGGCTGCATTATTTTACACAATTAAAAATTTTGATATTCTAAGACCATGCATCAGATAATCCCGTGTATTTTTTTAAAATAAAATGATGTCAGCATATCCTTCAGGCGGTTGGTCGTCTCGAGCAGTATGCTGTTTATTATTCTTCTTTCCAATTTCATGGTCCAGTCTTGCATTGGTGGACCGCTTATTTATTCTAGGCAGAGTTTGCCTAAGCTGACTTAGTGCGGGTTTTCTCGTAGATTCGTGGAAAATTTCCTTTCACGCAGTGAGCGAGATGAAAAGTGTCGCTAGTTTGAATGGATTGGACAGAGTAGCCTGTCAGTTTCAGAATATGAGATTGAGTTCTCTAAGATGGCGGAGTATGCACTAGAACTAGTCCATGAACCTTCCGAGAAGGTTTGAAGATTTTATTGATGACCTTTCTTCTTCCTTGAGATCCCATATGGCTTGAGAGATTGAGGTCAGGACTCTATTTTTTATTCTTGTTGATATTGCTTGGAGGTATGAGGCATACCATAAGTTAGAGCAGGCAGAGTCAAAGCGGGAGAGCGAGAAATTCCATGGCCCTAGTGGTCAACTATGGTGCATCTTTTGGTGAGATAACGGTTCTGATTATCGTGGAAGGTCACCTTCCAGGTTATCTCAATTTATGGCGCGTGATTCTCAGAGTGTGCTAGTAGCCCGTCAAGATCAGATTCAGTCTTCTCTTTATAGCTATCATCAATTTATCCAACATCCATTTTTAGCCAAAAGATATTATTATTGCCGTGAGCCTCGTCATCTTAGGAGGAATCGTCCCTTATATCGGCAGGAAGACAGTCGTCCTTTTTCTCGCCCTCAGGCACATTCCTAGTCGTAGAGGATTTCATTTAGATCTCAATCTGCCAGAGAAATGCCACAATCTAATAGAGGCGAGAGCATGGTGGTAACGGTTTTCAGAAGGTGATTATCCGGGTAGTGGCTCAGCTCAGCTGCAGAGGCAGTTCTATGAGCTGCCGGTCTCGCAGGATGCTGAGGCATCCAATGAAGTAGACCCAAATATTTCTTCTTCCCATATATGTGTGTAAGATTTGATTCTCCCGATCGATCTGGAAATGGTGTGTCTTATCATGTTTCGATGGTTTCCTTGGATGTCGTTTCTATTAAGAATCGGTTGTGATAGAGGGGTGAGCTTCTGGTATGTTTTATTTCTGGCATTCGTGAGACCCTACTAGTTGATCTGGTTTAAATGTGAGAAATTTGGTAGAGAGTGTCGGTATGGTCATGCTTGGCATCCTGTTGTGCCACCTTCTCTTATTATGTCGAGTAAGTTTACCTCTCTCTTTGGGATTCAGTGTTGGTAGGATAATGAGATTCTTATTCGTCACCATCAGAAAGTGTCATTATTTCTTCTGGTGTAAAGTGATTTCTAAGTAATATTCGATCTACGTGTCTCTTCTTGGTTCGAGACGCTAGTAGAGTCATGTTATTCTATGAGCTTTTTTCGATTCAAAAAAGGGTTTTCTGGTAATTTATCGGAGTGTCCTATTTATTTGAAGGTTAAATTGGCATGGATGTTATTCTATAAAGCTCATATTAGTCTTGAATTGTGATTCTTTATCTAGTATGACTCGGAAGTCTAGCTCTGGTAGCCAAACAAATAAGAAAATGAGCTCTTGAAGCTCTAATTATTCCTATCCTCAGTCTATTGCCATCTCTTCTTCGTCCAGCAAACGGCACTAGTGAGTTTGGGCGGTTAGTAGCCGCTTGTGATGTTCCCTGTGTTTAGCCAGAGTGTGTGTCAAGGTAGCTGGGTAAGCACATTGTTGTTTTTTAAGGCTACTAAGGGTAATGAGAGGCGTCATTTGAACCCTGAATTGATCCATCAGGCGATGGTGCTTATGACAAAGGTATGGAGTTGTGAACTCGAGAGTTGCAGTTGTTTCGCAACTCGAGAGGGTAATTTGGTAGCTCAGGTCTGAGTTGCGCTATGTTTTTAACTAAGTCTTCCTTAGTCCAGCAGGTTGTGCGAGGATAGCTATTTCTATTTAAATTATCTTTATGAGTTTATGCTCTAAGTGGAGGAGTCTTCCTCTAATACTAAGTGCTAATATTAAATCTCTAAGGCGTTACTGAAGCATAAGCTAATTCTTAGTTTCATTGACCTGTTCAATATCGAAAAGTATATCGACGAGGTGATTCATTGGCGGAATCATGTTAATCCATCGAGAGTCCCGTGTATCTTTGTTTCCACAATGCAGAACTCTCCTCTCATGATCAACGAAAGGGCAGCTTAGTCAGAATAAGCTGGGCAATGGTGTTATCATATTATCCAGATATGTTTTATTTCAAAAGTTCGATGTGCGTGTTATAATTCCGATTTTATAATCATAAGATAATCTCTGTGGAGTAGTTTATGAAGGTCGTGCAAGTTCTCTTATTATCTGTGTGAACTTTTCTTTAGACTTAGGTTCGTTCGAACGAGAGTCCAAGTGGAGGAGAATGAAAAGACCCTAGGTAGTCGTTTTGGGAGTTAAGACTCTGATTGGCATGCCGACAGTTTTAAAATCTTTGTAAGGTTCATTGGGACTTATCTGTAAAATTTGAGCTAAATCGAACCTTGTTTGATAGGTATCAGAAAAGGTTTCAGTTTTATTGTCGGTAAATCTTAAAAAGAGCTTTTCGAGCTCGATTTTGCCGAATGAGCTCCGATTTGAAATTCAAAAGCGTCGTTAGGTTCGCATTATTATTTGTGACCTGTCTAAACTTTGGAAAGTAAATTATGAGGTCGTTCGGATAGTTTCCGCCAAAATGCCGAAAGTTAAAGAATTTGACTTTTTCATTTAATTCGCATCTTGAGTTTCGGGAATCCGATTCGAGATCCGCCTTAGCAAATACGTCACATAAATTTTGTATAACCTGTATAAAAAATTTGAAATTATTTCAAATTTCATAGAGTTCCATTTTAATTTTTATTGTGGCAGCGAGTTTTTTAAAAAAATCAGAGAGAAAAAGAAAGAAAGAAAAAGTGGAAGAATTGAGGCGGTGGAGGGATTTATATCCCTTAAGCAACCGAAACAGAAACATAGGAAGAACGAGACAGAGAGAAACGGAAACAACTGAAAAATAGAGAAAGAAAAGGAAAAGGAGGAGGAAAAAATAGAATTTTCACCCTGAAACGTTCAGGTAATGATGTTAATTCATTATTTCAGTTTATTACGTGTATTTAAATATAGTTTAACGGTAGAAATTGAGATATTAGACATCGTTCCAACAATTTAAATTGATAAATTAAAGGGTTAATTGGACCCTGATAATGGAATTAATTATACATTCGAACTCAGGGAGTTATGGGCAACCCGTAAATGTAATTTATTAAGAGATTGGTTATTTGATTTTAAACCATGTATATAGGCCTGGACTGCGTATTGCCTATGCGAATCGGGTGTCAAATTTCTTACCAGATTGTTCTATGATGTAAAGAATGAAGGCTTTAGCTTTATGTGATATATTTTTCTGCTTATTGAACAAAGTGGGATCGTTTGGCAATGAATCCAAAGGACAAAGCGGTTGTTGAGTAGCAATGTTAACTTTGGAACAAGGTAAGTGTTTGTATCCATTTTTTTGGATATTCTACCACGTGTTCCTTACGTGTATAGCTGCCGATAGGCGTAATCATTACGCCTTAGCTTTGGATTTACATTGTATATTATATGTTATCCCCTATTGTTTGTATTGCATTGAACATATGAGCATTGTACTTTTGTTTTGAGCTTGACATATACTTCTCGTAATCGGTGAGAGTCCCGAACTGGTGAAGGGTCATTATTACATATATTTCTTAATAGACGGTGAGTGGTTTCTATCCATTTCTTTGTGGCCGTATGCCTGTGGATTTGTCTATGTATGTCTCTATTCATGCATAGCTGCCAATAAATGCATACTTACGATGCGGATTTTTTTGAAAAGAATGATTTACGCTGTATGGGTTAACATTTGTTTTATTTTATGCTAGTTGGTTTAGTCTGCATGTCTGCAGGTGATCTATGATCTGTTTGATACTGTTTATGCAGATGGCTAGTCCTACACGCTTGTAGGAGGATGTATGCCTATATAGTTGGCTCGACCTTCAAGCCGCAGGGGGTATACATCACATGAGGTTGGCTCGACATACGTGCCTACATGGGTTCTATATGGTTGGCTTGTTCTATACGCTTGTAGGAGGATGTATGCCTATATAGTTGGCTCGACCTGCACGCCGCAGGGGGTTTACATCACATGAGCTTGGCTCGACATGCGTGCCTACATGGGTTCTATATGGTTGGCTCGTCCTACACGCTTGTAGGAGGATGTATGCCTATATGGTTTGCTCGACCTGCACGCCGCAAGGGGTATACATCACATGAGATTTGCTCGACATGCGAGCCTACATGGGTTCTATATGGTTGGCTCTGCCTACAGGCCTGTAGGGGATATATATGAGAGTCCCACACCGGAGATGGGTATCAGGCACATGTGACTGCATTGCATCATACAACATTCATCCCATTTCATTGCACCGCATGCTGACTATTGCGTGACTATTGTGTTGTGCTTTATGTAGGCGGTATGTATACCATGTTGTGGACATATTTCAGTTTGCCTTATGTTTCTGGCTATTTTGTGTCCCTTATTTGTTTATATGCCTTAGTTGTATGCGTTTCTGGTCTGTACTTGCTTAGCTCTTCTCCCTAGATAGCTATCCTCTTCTTTGAGGTGGCTAGTCTGCCCCCACTTATTGAGTCCTTTTGACTCACCCTTGTTTCTTGTCTGTTTATTGTCTATTTATTTCGTTTCGGCAAGTTCGCTCCAGGATTGAGTTCGCCACTTTGTTGAGGAGCGAAGACAACTTCAGCTGTCAAGGTGAGCCACCTTCTATTCAGGATGGCCATGATGTTTGGCAATATTTGCCTATTTTACCTTAATATATTCTCACATTTTAGTACTTTATGCGCTGGTTATACGGACGCTTGGTGGGTTCGTGATAGAGATGGCGTCACTGCTAGCGCCAAAGGCTAGATCTTTCGGCCTTCAGGGAAGTTCCTTAACTCTTGTACTTTATTTTTAGCACTGAGGACATTGCTTAGTTTTAAGTGTGGGGTGGGGAACTCTCCTTTATTTTTGAGGTTAGGGATGCATGTACCATTAGAATTTTTCTTTTGTCACTTGACTTTATTTTGATTTGTTTCTTGCTTTAATATATGAAAAAAAATTGAAAAAAAAAATTGAAAACCAATGAAAAATTTCAAAAATATTTTCCTTTTAGTTTTTATTGGTGGTACATGTCATCCACCCCGTTGTTTTTCTTATGGCCTCGGTTCTTTTCCACGGGGGTGCCTTTGAACCGGGTAGTTTTTTATTTTCTTTCTTTTTTAGGATTAGAATAGTTAGTTATAGGTGGCCCTAGACGAAAGGAATAGGTAGAATGCTAGGTGCCTTTGATTTGTTTGATACCGGTGGGCTTGAACTTGTTGCATGTGCTATTTGTGGTGTCCTTGGGTTTTAATTGTGATGCATGCCTAGAAAAAAAATGGAACGACCCCCTTGAGATGCTTGAATCTACTTGCTTGGCTTTGTTGTGAACCTTTGTGCATTAGTGCTTAATTTTCCACAAGTTGCACTCTAGATGCTTGATTGAGAGTTGTTGATGGAGCCTTTCTGTGTGGGTCATGTGCAATGTGTGTGTGAGGCATATTCTTGTTTGCTCCATGTTTGCATATTAATGTCTAGAACTTGCCCTGTGTATGTGCAAAGCGAAATCCTAGGTTTGCTCTAGTCGGGAAATGATACATGCCTTCTTTTGATTTGCCTACCCTTACATATACACCTTGGACTTAATTGTTGTGATTTCTTTGACTTTTTATTGGCACCCACACCCCGAGCCTACCCACTTGTTCTATATTGTTCTCTTTTGGCCCTTTATTCCTTAAGCACTTTCGTTGATATTGTGTTATTATTTTAGAGTTGTGGTTGGATATTGAGAGGTTTTTGAGTGGAACTAATGAAGGGAGATACTTGAATGAATTGTGTAGTAGTTGTTTATGAGCATTGGCAAGGGTGGAAAGTAATGAAATTGAAAAAAAAAAAAAAAAAAAAGAAGAGCAAAGTTGAAAAGAAAAGAAAAAAAGTGGAAAAAGAAATAAAGAGAGAAAAATATCCATTCCTTGCTAGTGTGTGATAAACATTGCTACTTGTTGAAAAAGGTGTGTGTAAAAATTGTTGGTTGGGTGAAATGGGTGGCTTTGGTGAGACTTGTGTTTGAATTAATTGTGATGTATTAAAAGTGCTTAGGGAGGTAGTCACTATTACCCATATGTATCCTACCCGCCCCTTAGCCGACATTACAACCTTTTTAAAGTCCTAGTTAATCCCGATTGGAGTGAGCTTACATTAGTGGAGTCCTACACTACGGGCAAGCCTATGGTACATTGTGTGTGACATGTGAGATTTTCATGAGAGTGAGTGAATTCTTTTTATGTTATTGTCCCCATTCTATTCATGATATTTATTGTTGTGTGTGATATTTGGGGGACACTCTTTTGCTTCATTTTTGTGAGGGCACATGGTTTGCATGAAATAGGTGAAGTTGATGGCTTCTTGGTTGAGTAGATAGGTGTGATTTTGTGGGAGCATGGTTGCAATGGGTTGAAATTGTGCATTTGAGCTATTTTGGGGTGGTTGTTCTCATATTTTTGAGTTTGTAAATTGTGGCATGTTTGTTGGACCCGTAGGAGTCATGTGCGCATTTGTTCAACGATCGGTATCAACCATAATC
The DNA here is from genome assembly GCA_029990175.1 of Petunia secreta. Lineage (NCBI taxonomy): Eukaryota > Viridiplantae > Streptophyta > Magnoliopsida > Solanales > Solanaceae > Petunia > Petunia secreta. The sequence goes on from JARKIP010000565.1 coordinate 21,673, forward strand.
ATAGGTAGACCTGTTCTATTAAGTGTTAGGATTTAGTTGGGGAATTAGTCTTTGATGTTTGCTCGAGGGCGAGCAAGGGTCTAAGTGTGGGGTGGTGATGTTTGGCAATATTTGCCTATTTTACCTTAATATATTCTCACATTTTAGTACTTTATGCGCTCGTTATGTGTGGTAAATGTGTTTCTTGTGCTCACCTATCGTATTTGTGATGTTAGGAATGGTGCGGATGAATTCGAGGCAAGAACGAGCAAATTAGCGTTAATGGACGCGTTGGAAGCTATACTGGAGCAAAGCTTCAAGAAAGCCCTGAAGCGTTGGAAGCTATACTGGAGCAAAGCTTCAAGAAAGCTCTGAAAAGTTGGAGGCTATCGCGAGGCGTGGCTTCGAGAAAGCCTTGAGATTTTTGAGGCTACTGGTCAACCCAAAGCGATCCTGGGGCGACGCCCTGGGAAAGCTTCGATCTATTTGGAGCGTTTTTGGAGTCCTATTTTGTCTAGGTTTAGGTCTAACTTATTACCAGGCCTTTGTAAACCCTATAAATACTATTTTACTTAGTTTTTGAGGAGAGTTAAGACTTTGGAGCAAGTTTTGGAGGAGAGGGGAGGAGCCCTAGATGTCTTCTAACAAGTTCTTTCTCTTTCTCCCTTATTCTTCTCCTTAATTCTATAGTTTGTTCGTTCTAGGGTTAGATACATGAAGGTTGATGTTTGAAAGTTGATTTCTATATATTGATTTACCATTACGGATTGTTTATTCTTTTTTGATCCTAATTGTTTGATTATTGAGGCCTGATAATTGAACACTATCCATGGTTTTTAGATTGGACTCGAAAGAGGGAATTTATTAATGCAAATAAGAAAGAATAGGGCTTGATTGTAAACCCGAGCACCGGGGAACCAATTTGTGAGTAGGATAGACATATACTTGCTCGCCTAGCTTAACTAATCATAGAATTCGTTAATGCGTGCACGTGATTCAACCCATAGACATATAGGGATTGGAGTAGCTTGCATAGACCGTGAAGAATCGAAAGGTTTTCACGGGTACAATTAACCTGTTAGTTAGCAATCTAGGAAATCAAGAAGTAGAATCAACTGGATAACTCAACTGGATTGTTCGTAACTCTGACCCTGGACCATTTCTCTGTTATTGATAACACCTTAGAATTTTCTCTGTTACTTGATCTCAATTATTTGTTTTAATTATTGCATTTAGTTAGTAAAAATCTCAACCATTGGAAAAGATCCCTGAATAATTCTTAAGAAATTGTTTGTTAGGAGTCCAGTCTGAATAGTCTTCGTGGGAACGATACTCTACTATCACTTTATTACTTGTCGACCACGTATACTTGCGTGTGCGTTGGGAGATCCAGGCCACCAGTGGTATGTTTATTATTTCAGTTGAAGGAGGCGTATGCATTTTTTTGTACTCTTAGATGTCTAGTCTGGATAGCCTAAACCTAGTTTGTTGGGTAGTTAGCTGTAATTTCTTTTGTACAGCTTAGGGGTATGAGCATGTCTGTATTTTTTTTAAGTCTTGTTCTTACTTATGAGTTGAATTTATATTTATTTTCCTAATTCAATTGTTAAGGATTCGCCCGATGGGTCTAGGGGAGGATGTCGGGTGCCCGCACGGCCTAGCCGAAAATTCAGGTCATGTCAATTATGTGGTCCCTGTTGTGACCGAATCTAATTAGGACTAGGAGAGAGATTTATTCGTGAAAGGGGTTTTAACCCTAAAAACTATATAAAGGGGATTTTGGCCAAAGGAAAAAGGACACACGAAAAACTTATTGGTTTTCCTTTCTCTTTGAAATACTTGTCCCACTCAAGTGTTATTAGTCTGATTATTGTTCGGTTACACAACATAAGATCATGGAACTGGAGGACGATCTCATGGATGATCTTGCTCGTGATTGACAATTCGTTTCGCAGTTGAGTCACGCTTCAAGAGGTATTCTGTTTTATATTTATGTAAAAGTAAATAGCCTGCTAGTTTGTCTAGATTACGTGTGAGTTGTTGATCCTAGAATTGGTTCCGCTGTGTTTATGTTCATTCTATGAGAACTAGACGCTCAAGTCTTTGAAAGTGATCTACTAATGCTTTCCAAGAAGCTAAGTTTGTCCTTTCAATACACAACAATTGTATGGAACAAAAGCGTCCAAGTTTTTGCTCCCTGTGATCTCCCTTAAACCCATTTTCTTTCAACTTAAGGACTTCAAGGAGTTCCGACTAGCTCAATACAGAATTTCATTCCACTCCAACCAGGTATTTAAAGTTAGCTTCCTTAACTTTGATCGAAATACATATGCATGTGGAAGATGTAATTGTTGCCATATTCTTCAAGTTTTTAATGTATTCCAGCTTAATATTTTTTAACAAGGTAGATTTGCTTTGGTTCAAAAAGCACAACTATTTTCTGGCGAATGCCCAGCTTTTTCAAGTTTGGAGTCCCTGAGAAAAGTTCTTCTGTTCAACTTTCAGGAGCAATTGTGGAGAGAGTTTGTTGTTCTCGATTAATCAAATTAGCTTTATTACTTTTTGGGGAAACAAGCACAGGAAATTTAGTGTATCTGTTAGTGTGCAAATACCTCAATTGTACCATTTTCCATATGTCTGCTTGAATATCAAAAGTGCGTTGTTGTGTATTAATGATGAGGGTTTGGGTGTTCGCAAGTCCTTCATCTCATTTTGGAAAGATGTTGATCGTGTCAGATGATAGAGCAATATACCTCAAATGATATAACTGAAAAAAGTCCATGGAAAAGCGATTGAAGTTGATAGATTCAACATCAAACGCCCTTAGCAATGGAAAGCCTTTTGGTATAGTTCGGCTATCAACATCTGGCATCTCAGTTCTTTCAGTTCTTTTTGAAGAAAAAGATAAAAATAACCTTATATGACCACATAGGGGCTTTGTCGAGATAAATTCCGGAACTGAGGAATGAATGCATAAGCGACGATAGGTGGATAGTTCTGTTGAAATACTAAACTTGTTCACATTATCCTATTTATTCCTAGTATGAACTAGCTAGTAAATTAAGTGAATTAGCCTGTTTTTGAGATACATGTATTAGAGTATGAACATAGTTATGTACTTTGGAAAAAGTGAAGTGTGGACAAAATTAAGAAGATATATGTCCACACCTAGATAGGTATATTATGTTATTTACCTATAAATAATCATATAGTTCTAGCCATTTGAGTAAGCCAAGTTGAGTGTAACAAAGAAGAATAGTTTCCTCACTTGTGCCTTCAAAAGAGAGATGTAAGCCAAGTCACTTGTGTCTTAATAAGAGAGGAAGTGGAGCAAGTTGAGTGAGATTAAGAAAGAACTATTTCCTCACTTGTCTTCAAGAAAGAGAGATTGTAAGCAATAAAGTGAAGTTAAAGAAGAACTACTTCCTCTATTTGTCTTCAAGAGATTTCGAGTGTCTTGAGAGTACAACTCCTACTCCTCCCTACCCAAATTATTTTCAAACATTTGGTATCAGAGCCAGAGTCTTTCGAGGCCTAAGGAGAATGATTCAAAATTCTCAGAGATATGATAAAACGATGAAGAAGAACTACACATGCTACCATGAGATCTCCAAAGAGGAGAAAATAGTAGTGATGAGAAAAGTTCTAATAAAATTCATGATGTCTTCAAAAGAGAGATGTAAGCCAAGTCACTTGTGTCTTCATAAGAAAGGAAGTGGAGCAAGTTGAGTGAGATTAAGAAAGAACTATTTCCTCACTTGTCTTCAAGAAAGAGAGATTGTAAGCAATAGAGTGAAGTTAAAGAAGAACTACTTCCTATATTTGTCTTCAAGAGATTTCGAGTGTCTTGAGAGTACAACTCCTACTCCTCCCTACCCAAATTATTTTCAAACATTTGGTATCAGAGCCGGAGTCTTTCGAAGCCTAAGGAGATTGATTCAAAATTCTCAGAGATATGATAAAACGTTGAAGAAGAACTACACATGCTACCATGAGATCTCCAAAGAGGAGAAAATAGTAGTGATGAGAAAAGTTCTAATAAAATTCATGATGTGCCTTTTGAAGCACACAGTCTGTGAAATAACAACCTCAATATCAAGAAGGAACACTTCGAAGAAGATGATTCCGAGAAGATGAGGAGTCTTTTGATAAAACAATAAAAATCATCCAAACACCCAAGAAAAAATGAGACACATTGAAGAATGTCTTTTGAATTCCAACCACAACGTTCGAGCAAGATGCTGAGGTCTATATTTGTGATAATGTGAATCAATTTTAAGGGAGGGTGTTGAAATACTAAACTTGTTCACATTATCCTATTTATTCCTAGTATGAACTAGCTAGTAAATTAAGTGAATTAGCCTGTTTTTGAGATACATGTATTAGAGTATGAACATAGTTATGTACTTTGGAAAAAGTGAAGTGTGGACAAAATTAAGAAGATACATATCCACACTTAGATAGGTACATTGTGCTATTTACCTATAAATAGCCATATAGTTCTAGCCATTTGAGTAAGCCAAGTTGAGTGAAACAAAAAAGAATAGTTTCCTCACTTGTGTCTTCAAAAGAGAGATGTAAGCCAAGTTGAGTGGAATAAAGAAGAACCTTTCCCTCACTTGTGTCTTCATAAGAGAGAAAGTGGAGCAAGTTGAGTGAGATTAAGAAAGAACTATTTCCTCACTTGTCTTCAAGAAAGAGAGATTGTAAGCAATAGAGTGAAGTTAAAGAAGAACTACTTCCTCTATTTGTCTTCAAGAGATTTCGAGTGTCTTGAGAGTACAACTCCTACTCCTCCCTACCCAAATTATTTTCTAACAAGTTCCTATTCTCTAGGAAAACATTGCTCGGCGCCTAGCCGTATTTCATGGAAAATATTTTCTTACTTTGTAACCTCTTGCCAACAGAGCTTGTGGAATATATCCGAAACACTGACATTTTTCGATTTGACCATCAGAGGTTCTTTGCACTACCATCACTAGATTACTGCTGACGAGATCATGCAAGTTCTCCTCTACTTTACATTCAAGCTACAGATAAGTGGTCTTCATGCTTTATGAATCATTCCGCGATCCACAAACAGATTAACTTCCAAGCAGGGATATCAAAGCTTCCAGGGAATGCACCAAAGTACAAAAGGCATGCTTTCAAGTCGTAAGAGTAGTGATTATAACTCATTTGCACCAATTTGTTGCAATTCTTGGGGTTGTCTCCATTTATGAAGCGTTCACCCACACTCTGATCCACTTTTTTCCACTCTTCTCTGATGTCTTGCCTTTTCATACCAGTGCTCTCGCAACAAGAACAATTTCAAGGGGTAGTCCATTACATTTTCTACCTATGCTCCATCCAAATTTTTCTAGCTCAGGAGGGCAGGTATTCTCATGGAAGACCTTCTTCTCAAGTAAATCCAACTTGCAATTTCAGTTAGAAATTTTATATCATAAGGTACATTGTAGTATTTAGCAACTTTGCTATCTCGAATGGTTAGCAATACTCTATTGCATTTTCTGTTGTTCGGGAAAGCTATCTTGAATGCGATCCCAAGCTTCACAAGACAACATCATCCAAGACAATCAGGTACTTTCCTCATTTTCTCAAAAAATCTTATATTACATTGGCTAAATTTTCCTCACATATATATATGGTATTATTTGGTATTTCGAGTGAATTTGTTGATAATGGTGAGAAATAACTCTCTTCTCCCGTATGATTGAGAAAAGTAAACCCAAATACGAGTTACAAACTCGTACCCAACACTACAAGAAATTGAGCTTTTAACGACCACATCTTAACGAAGGAATATTAATCCAGACGTTAAAAGTGTACTTTCAACGTCTAATTTATTTTCCTGACGTTAAAGCTAATTTTTAATTTTACATTAACGAAAGGATAGTATTTGGTGGTTAAATAGTAAATGAGCCGGACGTTAAAACAATTTTTTCAGTAAAGAAAAAGCGCTCACTTTCCCAGTAACTTTTCACTTAACCCTCCTTTCTCCTAACCCCCCTCCCGTAAAAATTTCAAATCCCTTAGCTTTCTCTAGTTTTTGTTAGCATAACAGGCGTAGTGCGATTTATATGCTCAGAACCTGCAACTGCTCTCCACATTCGACTTTAAATATGCTGAATCTTTTGCCCAACCCAAAAAACCTTAACTCTTACTCTCTGTTGTGAATTGGCTTCTCTCTACTGGATAGCTTTTCTCTGTTTTGAAGACGCATTGATCTGCTTCAACAATCTTACAATTTCCTTCTCCTTCTAATCAAGGTACTCTCTTGTCACGACCCAGTTTTGGGGCCATGACCGGCGCTTAGGAACTAAGTCCCTAAACAAGCCTTATCAAAATTCTACAGAAAATCGGGCAGAGTTTCCCCTGTTTTAGGCCTATCCAAAAATTTCCTGTATCAACCAGAATACCAGAACATACCAATAACAACATAATTACTCAAAATCCACGTCTTTAAAGCATTAACAAAGCAAAGTGTCCCATCTAACTCTCAATAAACCAGAAACGTCTAACAAGAAGTACTAAGTTCATAAAGGCCTAAAATACTGGCAAGACCAACTCATTAACTGAATAACCAACTCAAAGATAAGACAACTGACTAACAAATGACTAAATGGAACGACTCTAAGAGTTTTCAAAGAAAGACAATAATGAATAAATAAAGCTCTTGCCCACGCGAACTAATGCGGGGCTCACCAGGATTGTCAACTCGCGACTCTAAGAATGAAGATCCTCGGCTACGGCACCTGCTGTATCTGGAAGGAAAAATATAGCGAGGAGTGAGTCGCAACTCAGTGAGTAATAACGCTTAACCGCAACCGTTTTAAGTGGGGACAAGTCAAAATATGCCAGTATATCTTATGCAGAAATATACATATAATTTAATTGTCACTTTCAGAATAACAAACAGAAATCAGTATTTTCAAGTACTTCTTGTAAACAGTAATCAATATAAAATCAGTAGCAAATCCAGTAATCACTATATTACATCGAGTATATGGGTTAGGGAGATTTCCAAGAACAAATCATGTAATCAGTATAAATTCCTCCTGAGGAAATCAGTAACGGTAAGCTAGTTCTACCTTCCCACTAGCAAGGACTGTAACGGTAATCCGGAGTATACAAGGTGCACCAGGTCTAACGTACCCGTCGTTAGCTACGGGGTCTGTCAAGGCTCATCCCAAAAATATATTTATTCCCTATACCAAGTACAGGGTATTTCGAGTAATAATTCAATATTTCACATAGCGGTAAAACATGTCAAGCAGCAGTAAAAATCCAATCTTGTAACGGTAAAATAATTCAAATAATTATCTCAGTACATATCTTGTAAAAGGACTTGTCCCATGCAATTCAAAATATTCAGTAACACATTTTACTTCAAAAATCAAGTAGAAACCATGCAGGTTATGGAAATACAAATTGCAGTAAGGTCATCACTCACAGTACAGATGCGTGTAATTCAAGAGTATCTTCCACGAGCAAACCGGTACCTCGTCCAGTCAATCTATAATCACATAGTATTGATCTCATATTAGCTTCCTTGTTAAGGAAAATCCATAACTAATTTAGACTATCCTACCCTCGGGGTTCCTTGTTTGGCTCCCGATTCGTTAAATTTAGTCATTCCTGGTGCTGTGAGTTCATTGAATAAATCCAAATCTTCAATTAGAATATTCATACTACTAGTTTGCTATGTTCTTCAACCAAAACTATAACTACACGAGTACCTAAAGCCCAAATACACCTTAATGCTCATAGCATTTATCAATGATATACTCACTTTTCTTTTTACTGTTAAAGCTCCTAATGAAGCTTTTGCCCCAGTTGACTCTTGATTAAAAAAAAAAAAAAAAAAAAACCCTAAACCACCAAAACCCCAACCCTAAACCGATCCGCGCCTAGTTTTCTCTCTAGAATAGGCGATTCTAGGCGATTCCTAGGCGACCTACCTCGGCAACCCTCCCATGGCCATTCCGGCCACTGGACAGCCCCCCACTGGGGTTGTCCAGCCTAATACTACCCCCCCACAACCCCCAAACACCACTATAACACCTACTACTAACAATCCTCCACCATTATCGTATGCCTCAACCCTAAAACCTACTGCACGACCTTTTGTTGTGCCTTCAATCCCTGAACCTCTAATGGAACTACATCATGGTGAACCTTCATTCATTTGGCAAGACAAGGATGTTGATTCTATGGTAATTCATGAAGAATTACAATATGCAGTCGTGGGCAAGTTTTCATATGGCATGCCTGCCTTTCATGAACTTAAAAAGCATTTACCAATTCAGTGTGAGTTGAAAGGAGAATGCTCAATAGGTTTCCTTGATCTTAGGCATGTTTTGATTAGGGTTTCTTTACTGGAAGACTATGTACATTTGTTGTCAAGGCCTGCCTTCTATTTGAAGTTTACCAACGTGTCTCATCAGATGAGATCTTTGAAGTATGATGTGTGGTTTGATCCTAAGGAGGAGACTTCAGTGGCAGTTGCTTGGATCTCCTTTCCAGGATTGCCACCAGTGTTCTTTGTTAAGGAAGCAGTGTTTGCATTGGCCAGTGCAATTGGCAAGCCATTGCAATTGGATGCAGCTACAAGGGCAAGAACAAGACCTAGTTGTGCTAAGGTTAAAGTGGAGGTGGATTTACTGGCTCCAAGACCTCAAAGAGTGAGGATTGGGATCAAGAATTCAACAACTGGTGATGTTAAGTATAAATGGATCAAGGTGCAGTATGACTACTTGCCAAAGTATTGTACACACTGCAAGCTTCAAGGGCATGATGAAGAGCAATGCTTCATATTGCATCCAGAACTTGATGATAAGGTGAATGCACAAGGTGAGAAGATTGAGAGGAAGCAGCCTCTTAGGGTGCTTACAAGTGGTAAGTTGGTAGGTGATGTGAATGATAAGGAAGCTCCAGCCTTGCTTGAGAAGTTCAACAAAAGTAATACTATGCAGGAGGGTCGACAAGGCAACAATAGGAAGAGTGTGAACCCTAATAGAAACCCTAATGCTTGGGTTAGGGTTGAGAACAAAAAGAATCAGAATAAACAAGATGCCAAGGCTAAAAGTGATGAGGTCCAGGTTGATAATGCTTTTGCACTGTTAGATGTCGAGGAGAATGAAGTTGTTGATGTTCAAGTAGGAGAAGAGATAGGTGTGAAGTCAAATAAGGAAGTTGGTAATCCTGAACAAAGTGGAAAGAGGAATACAAATTCGACTCCAAGAAAGAATGTGATTCCTAAGGCAATTGATACAGGAGCTATTAGTACTCGTCAATGGGTAGAAGAAACTTTTCCAAATAATTTGAAAGAGAAAAATTTTGAAACAGTTCAGGAAAGAAAAAGTGATGATGCACACGAGCTGGGAGAATTGAAAGAGACTGAGGGTTCAGACAAAGATTGTGCAATAATTGCGATATCACAAACTGAAAACTCAGTTCACGAGGATGATTTGGTTGGTAAACTGAGCGTGTTTAATGTAGATACATTGAATGAGCTGAGGGAATTTCATTCCGGGGCTTGGGAGTTATTGCAAAAAGCCCTAAAGTTAGGTAATTCCGGTACTGGCAAGGAAAAGGTTTTTATACCTAAGCCGCTCTCACTTCCAGCAGTCGATGTGGGAGATAAGAATAATTCTATGAATTGTAATTTAAACACGACTGCTTCCACAGTACCTAGCCAAACTCAAGATGAGAACTTTGCTCAAGGTTCTTCCTTGCTTCCTTCAGGTTCAAACTCTGATGATGATGAAGATGATCCAATTGAGAACATGCCTATGCAGCCTATTATCAAGGACATACACACTCAGGAGGGTATTAAGCTTAGAGATGGTCCTTTAAGCCCAGGCAGGCTTGAGCATCAAGAACTAGAGGAGGACTCCACAGCTCATAACTTTGATCAGGCTGCTAGGGAGGCTGATTTGTCCCCAAGAAGTGCACGATCACCACAGCAGCTCATCCCTCCAGCACCCTTAGAATTATCCAATCAATCCAAGCAGGTACACAAGAGGAACAAGAAGAATTATAGTCAGGATCCTGACAAACTCAAGGCCTTGAGATCAACTTCAACCAAGCAAAATTAGATGGATAGGCTTCTCATATGGAACATAAGGTCAGTTAACACTCAAGAAGCTTTTGATAGATTGATCACATTACATCAAAGGAAGCATTTCCAGGTTATAGGCTTGATGGAACCATTCCAGGATGTCAGTACCATTAATAGTTATAAATTGAGACTTGGGATGGACCAGTGCTTTCACAATGTCAATGGTAAGGTTTGGGTGTTTGGTAATGCTGATTTTGATGTGCAAGAAGTTATGAATGATGAGCAGCAAATCACACTATCCTTCAACAATCAACACTTTGATGAAGAAGTTGTCATTACATTTGTATATGCCAAAACAAATGCTGGAGAGAGATTCTTTCTTTGGGAGGCAATGCAGTACTTTGCTAGTGATAACTTGAGGCCATGGCTTGTAGCTGGGGACTTCAATGTCATTCTAGCTGAGAATGAGAAGTATGGGGGCCTTCCAGTCTTCATGCCTGAGTATGAAGAGTTTGCCTCTACTCTAGCTAACTGTCAGCTCATGGATCTTGGCTTCCACTCTGGAAGTATTTTCACCTGGTGGAATGGTAGAACTGAAGAGGAGTTTATATTGAAGAGGCTTGATAGATGTCTAGGCAATCAGCAACTGGTGGATATGTGTACTAAGATTGAAGTGGATCACCTTGCTAGAGTGGGATCAGATCATTCCCCTCTGTTGATCAAGTTCTCGCAAGATGATACTCTTACCATAAAGCCCTTCAAATTCCTAAACTTCTGGACTACACATGACTCTTTCCTTGATCTTGTTAAGGAGCATTGGGAGATTGAAGCTGCAGGAGATCCTTTCTACTCACTCAACACTAAGCTGAAAACTCTAAAGAAGAAGCTGACTGCCTGGAGTAAAGCTACTTATGGGAATATCTTCCAGCAGGTGTCTACTCTGGAGGACATCATCTTGGCACATGAGCATCAGCTTGAGTCAGCACCAACACCTGAGAATAGAGAAGCATTAAAGAAAGCTGAAGCTGAGCTGAAAAGGTATCTTGCAATTGAAGCTGAATTCTGGAAGCAAAAGGCTGGCATGCAATGGTTCAAAGAAGGGGATGTGAACTCTAAGTTCTTTCACTATCATGTTAATGGAAGAAGAAAGAAGTTACATGTGAGCAGAATTCAAAATAGGGATGGCAATTGGATCAACTCACAGGATGCTATGGCCAATGAAGCTCTTTGGTTCTTTCAGAGACAATTTGCTACTGAGGAGGTGTCTAACAACTATGATCTTTTGATGAATGTCCCATCTATGATTAGTGATGAGCAGAATGAAGCCTTTACAAAAGTTCCTTGGGAAGATGAAATCAAGCAGGCAGTTTTTGGCCTTAATGGGGATAGTGCAAGTGGACCTGATGGATATTCTGGCAGGTTCTTTCATGTGGCTTGGGACATCATTAAGGTTGACATTGTTAGGGTGGTACAGGCAATGTTTAGTGGAAGACACATCCCTAGATATGTCACACATACTAATCTAGTGTTGATACCCAAGAAGCCTTCAGTCACCACTTTTTCTGACCTTAGGCCTATAAGTTTGAGCAACTTTATAAACAAGGTCCTTTCCAGAGTGGTGCACAATAGATTAGTTGAAGTGCTTCCCTCTCTTATCTCACAGAATCAGGCAGGATTTGTGAAAGGGAGAAGCATTGTGGAGAATGTACTGCTTGCCCAGGAAATTATTCATGATATCAATGAGAGAGGTGAAGATGCAAATGTAGTTGTCAAGCTGGACATGATGAAGGCATATGATAGGGTGTCCTGGCCCTTTTTGACAATGGTGCTGAGGAAGATGGGATTTTGTCATGAGTTTGTAGATATCATCTTCCAGCTTGTCTCATCAAACTGGTACTCAGTTTTATTCAATGGACAAAGCTATGGCTTCTTTCATTCAGGTAGAGGGCTGAAGCAAGGGGACCCCTTGTCACCTACATTGTTCATACTCACTGCTGAGGTCCTTTCAAGGACATTGAATTCTCTCAACATTCACAGTTTTTATAGACCTTATGCTATGCCTAAGTGGAGTCCTCATCTTAATCATCTTGCATATGCTGATGATACCATACTGTTTACCTCAGCTCATGAAGATTCCTTACATTTGATCACTGGTGCTTTGCAAGCTTATGAAGCTGTGTCAGGTCAGAAGATAAACAAGGATAAAAGTGCTATCTATTTACATGCCTCAGTGGGAGAAGATGAAGTACAAAAAGTTGAAAGGATCACTGGCATTCAGAGGAAGGAGTTTCCCTTCACCTACCTTGGCTGCCCTATCTTTTATGGAAGGAGGAAAAAGATTTACTATGAGGAGCTGGTTGGGAAAGTAACTTCAAGAATTCATGGGTGGAGTGCTAAAATGCTCTCATTTGGGGGAAGAGCCATACTGATTAAGCATGTGTTGCAAAGCATGCCAATACATCTCCTTTCAGCAGTCAATCCTATTGATAGTGTGCTCAATCAATTACATAAGCTGTTTGCCAAATTCTTCTGGGGAAACTCACAAGAAGGGTCTAATAGGCATTGGTCCTCTTGGAAGAATCTTTGTTTGCCAACAGAAGAAGGAGGTATGGGATTCAGGTCTTTGTTTGATGTGTCCAGTGCTTTGTTTGCCAAGCTTTGGTGGAACTTTAGAACTGGAGACTCTCTTTGGGTTACCTATATGTCCAACAAGTATTGTAAGAAGCTGCACAAGGCTATTGTACCTTTCAAACAAGGCTCATATGTCTGGAGAAAGATGATTCAAGCTAGGGAGGCTATAGATCATGAGATACACTGGCAGGTTAGAGAGGGATCTGCTCATCTTTGGTATGATAATTGGTCAGGTCTTGGACCAATATACTTCATTGTTCCCTCCACATTTAACTGTGAGCTATGGTACAACAATGTGAGAGAACTGATAGAGGATGGAAACTGGAATGTTGAGCTATTGCAACTCCTATTTCCTGAAGATATTGTTGATCACATCATCCAGAATGTTCACCTACTTGGAACTGATCAGAGGAGAGACAAAGCTTGGTGGGGATTGACTTCAAATGGAAAGTTTTCAGTTAGCAGTGCATGGAATTATATGAGAGGGAAGCAGCATAAAGTTCCTATCTCCAGGTTTATGTGGGTAAAAGGGATGCCAATGAAAGTATCTTTCATGATGTGGAGGCTGTGGAAATTTAAGTTGCCTATTGATGATGAACTGAAGAGAATGGGATATCATTTTCCCTCTAGATGTTGGTGCTGTACTCATCCTAACATTGAGACTAGAGAACATCTATTCAGGACAAGTCAGGTGGCAAACAGTGTGTGGAGGTATTTTGCTCAAGCTGCAGGAATTCAAGTTGATGATAGCAATCTTCATCAGGTTTGCTTTAAATGGTGGAGGCAATGGCCTAAACCATGGATCAAAGATGTCTTTCATACTGTTCCTTCTTTTATAGTCTGGTCACTTTGGAAGAGGAGAAATGCATTGAAGCATGACAAAACTGTATCTTATTCTAGGCTGATTTATGAAGTCACTAGTAACTTGTTTTACTTTGTAAAGCTGAGGTTCCCCTTTGTGCATTTGGTGAAGCAATCCTGGCCTGACATTGTCTATGCTCTGGAAACCTATATGCCTAGATTCAGGTACCTAAAGGTGGGATGGCAAGTACCAACTCATGGAGGATTGAAAGTGAACACTGATGGGGCTTCTAGGGGGAACCCTGGACCTAGTGCTATGGCCTTTTGTGTGAGGAATGTAGAGGGTGATGTACTGTATGCATTTGCTAAGCTCATTGGAGAACATAACAACATGTATGCTGAGGCTATGGCTATTAGGGAAGCAATGAAATACTGTGTAGAGAATGACCTAGGAGAGGTGGTGATTGAAACTGATTCTCTGGTTGTCAAGCAGGTAATTGAAGGTGCTTGGCAACCCATATGGTCTATTGCTGCTATTGTGGAAGATATCATGAGGCTGAAGCAGTTAGGAAGATTTCAGTTTCAGCAAACTCTAAGAGAAGGCAATAAGCTAGCTGATTGTCTTGCCAATTTAGCCTATGACTTGCCCACAGTTTGCTATACTTCTTTTAATGAAATGCCTTCTAAAGCCAGGTTCATTGTTAACTTTGATAAGCATCACTGTGTGGAGTATAGAGCTAAGAGATGGAAAGTGTCAAGGTGATGTCATTTGGAGGAGGAGAAGGTGTAGGAGGAGCTGATTGGGAACTGGCCTTTGACCTCTATGATCAAGACTTTAGAGTGGAGATCATAGGGGTTGTTTTTGCTAACTTTAGCTTCTTTGCTTGCAGGTACAAGGTGGAACATTTGCTTGGGACTACATTGGGAATTGCTATTATAAGGAGTCTTAGACGGGCACAGCTCTACTCTCACCGGGCTCTCCCCGGGAAAAGCATTTTCCCAACTGGCTATCTAGTGCACATACAACAACTGAAATCATACACATGCTGCACGCAACAAGGAAGATCAAAACTAGCTCGGGGAGACTCAAGCTGCCTTAATAAACAACTTCAATCTCACCGGACGCTGTACAAAGTGGAGACATCTACATTTGGTTGGGACTACATAGTGGATATACTCTTTAGCATGATGAACTGGTTTGCTATGTCTAGTCTACTACTTTCACTAGCTGGGATAGTTCCTATATGGAGTTTTGGTCTACGGGCACAGCTCAACTCTCACCGGGATCTCCCCGGGGAATGCATAACACCACTTGACTATCTAGTGCACGCACATCAAATGGATTCATACACATTCTGCACGCAACACAGATCAGGATTAACTCGGGGAGGCTCAAGTTGCCTTAATGGACAGCTCAAATCTTACCGGACTCATCTCGGGATGATTTTACCTCCACTTGCCTGTTTAGCTCAACTAATGAATCAGACTTTGGTTATTATTTTATGTATTGCTACCTCAGGTAGCTCATTAGTCCCTACTTATCATGCTGTTTGGCATCAAGATTATGCGTTAACTTCATGCTACTTGGTGGTATTAGTGTCTTATGGCACTCAATCCAAGAGGGTGAGGATAATAAGTAAACTTGGTGCAAGTCTAGGTAGAAGTAGGCTACATTTGATATTGCACTTGACTAGTGCACAATTTGTAAAGACAATGTATTTATTTTTGCTTATAAATAAAATGGTCGCTAGGTGCAATGCCTAGTTGACTCTTGATTTAAAAAAAAAAAAAAAAAAAAAAAAAAAGCTTTTGCCCTAGTTTTCCTTCTATGGCTTTAACTTCTCAAGGTTCCCAATTTTATTTTTTTTTTATTTTCTTAAATTCAAGTTCAATAACTCCTTGAATTGTGATACTATTTCAAATAAAGGCAAGGTCAGGTGGTTACCTAGAATCCTCCTTCGTTCTCTTGCTTTTCTGTATTCTTTCTCTTCTTTCTTTTCCTTGTCTTTGGGATTTTCTTTTCTTCTTTTATGGCTGCCTGTGTTAGCCAGAAGCTAAGCTTCTTAATCTGTTTTTTTTTGCTGCTCACGTTAAATCTGCCAGAGTCCTATTTGACTTTGGCTCCCTTTCTTGTTTTTTTTTTTTAATTTAATTTATAAAATGACTCAATTGCCCTTGTTTAATTTTTAATAGGGTATTACATTCTCTCCCCCTTAAGAAATTCGGTCTCTGAATTTAAATTAAGAGCATACCTGTAGGGTGAAATAAGTGAGGATACTTGGCTCGCATGTCATCTTCCATTTCCCAAGTGGCTTCCCTAGCAGTATGGTTTCTCCACAAAACTTTCACGAACACTATATCTTTTCTCCGTAGCTTTCTTATTTGACTCTCAACTATGGCTATTGGTTCCTCTTCATAAGCTAATTTCTCATTAAGCTGTATAGTCGGTGTCTCAAGCACATGAGAATCGTCCGGTACATACCTTCGTAGCATAGACACGTGAAATACAGGATGAATAAAAGATAACTCTAGAGGAAGAGCCAAACTGTAAGCAACAGCTCCAACTCGTTCAAGTATCTCATAGGGTCCTATGAATCTCGGGCTCAACTTCCCTCTTTTCCCGAATCGTGTCACGCCTTTCATCGGGGAAACTCGTAAGAACATACGATCCCCAACTGCAAACTGTAAGTCCCTTTTCCTCTTATCTGCATAAGACTTTTGTCTGCTTTGAGCTGTGAGTAATCTCTGCCTAATCAACTGAACCTTATCAATAGCTTCCTGTATCAGGTCTGGTCCTAAAACCTTAACTTCACCGGCTTCAAACCATCCAATTGGAGAACGACAACGCCTACCATATAAAGCCTCGTAAGGAGCCATCTGAATGCTTGCCTGATAGCTGTTGTTATAAGCAAACTCAGCTAAAGACAAATAAGTATCCCAACTACCACCAAAATCAATAATGCAAGCTCTCAACATGTCCTCCAATATCTGTATAGTACGTTCAAACTGACCGTCGGTCTAAGGATGGAATGCAGTGCTAAGGTCTACTCTAGTACCCAATTCTCTTTGAAAGGACCTCCAAAAGTGAGAAGTGAATTGTGATCCTCTGTCAGAGATAATGGACAGTAGAACTCCATGGAGTCGGACAATCTAATTCATGTATAACTGTGCATATCTCGCACCAGTGTACGTAGTTTTAACCGGTAAAAAGTGTGCTGACTTTGTAAGCCGATCAACAATCACCCATACTGAATCATAACCTTTAAGTGTACGAGGTAGCCCAGTCACAAAATCCATGGTAACTCTTTCCCACTTCCACTCTGGAATCTCAAGCCGCTGTAGTAGTCCTGCGGGTCGCTGGTGCTTAGCTTTAACCTGTTGACAAGTCAAACAACTAGTAACAAAGTTAGCAATGTCTTTCTTCATACCTTCCCACCAATACAATTGCTTCAGATCACAGTACATCTTAGTGGATCCAGGATGTATAGTGTATCTAGAATGGTGAGCTTCCTCGAGAATAACTCATCTTAGCCCATCAATTTCTGGTACACATAACCGGTTACCTAGTCGGAGAACCCCATTATCATCAACGATCATATTCTTGCTTTTACCAGCTAAGACTTCTTCTCGATATTTGCACAATCGTTCATCCTCGTACTGAGTGGCTTTAACATGTTCTACCAATGAAGACTTAGCTGGAACATAAGCCAATAATGCCCCTGATTTAGATAGACCGAACCTAATACCTGTACCTTCGAGCCTGTGAATATCCTTGGCCAACTGTTTCTTTACAGGAGCTATGTGTGCCAAACTACCCATGGACTTTCTGCTCAATGCATCGGCCACAACATTGGCCTTCCCTGGATGATATAAAATAGTGCAATCATAGTCCTTGAGAAGTTCCATCCAGCGACGCTGCCGAATGTTTAGATCTCTCTGCTGAAAAATATACTTTAGGCTCTTGTGATCGGTATAAATTTCACATGTTTCTCCATACAAGTAGTGCCTCCAAATTTTCAATGCAAATACCACTGCAGCCATCTCCAGATCATGAGTGGGATAGTTCTGTTCATTCTTCTTCAATTGTCGCGAAGCATAAGCTATCACACGACCATTTTGCATGAGAACACACCCTAATCATACTCTCGAAGCATCACAAAATACCGTGAATCCTCCCGAACCGGTTGGTAAGGCTAGAACTGGTGCGGTGGTCAAACATGTCTTGAGCTTCTGAAAGCTCTGCTCACATTCATCTGTCCACTGAAACTTTGCATTTTTCTGTGTTAGCTTGGTCAATGGTGCCGCTATTCTTGAAAAATCCTGCACAAAACGCCTATAGTAACCTGCTAATCCCAGAAAGCTGCGAATCTCTGTAGGAGTGGTGGGTCTGGACCATTTCTGCACTGCTTCTGTCTTTCTAGGATCTACCAGTATTCCATCCTTGGATACCACATGCCCAAGGAATGCTACGGAGTCTAGCCAAAATTCACACTTAGAGAACTTCGCATAAAGCTTATGTTCCCGCAATGTTTGCAGTACAACTCTCAGATGAGCCTCGTGTTCTTCTTGACTGCGAGAATACACCAAGATATCGTCAATGAATACAATGACAAATCTGTCAAGAAACGGCTTGAACACCCTATTCATTAAATCCATAAATGCAGCTGGAGCATTAGTCAACCCGAAAGGCATCACAAGGAATTCATAATGCCCGTATCGAGTTCTGAAAGCTGTCTTAGGAATATCTTTGTCACTAACTCTGAGCTGATGATAACCAGATCGAAGATCAATCTTTGAGAAATGGGCAGCTCCCTGCAACTGATCAAAGAGATCATCAATACGAGGTAAAGGGTATTTATTACGTACCGTTACCTTGTTCAGCTGTCTGTAATCAATGCACATTCTTAGGGACCCATCTTTCTTCTTCACAAATAGCACTGGTGCACCCCAGGGGGATACACTTGGTCTGATAAATCCCTTGTTCAATAACTCCTGCAATTGCTCCTTTAGCTCCCTCAACTCCGCTGGTGCCATACGATATAGAGGAATCGATATGGGTTGCGTGTCAGGTGCTACATCAATGCTGAAATCTATATCCCGCACTGGAGGTAGTCCCGGTAAATCCTCAGGAAATACATCGGTGAACTCTTGCACCACTGGAACCATTTCTAAGCTAGGAGTCACATCTCTTGTGTCTCTCACCATAGCTAAGAATGCCCAACAACCTTTCTTCACTAACTGCTGAGCTTTTACAAATGATATGACATTACACATCTCTGGAATTTGATCCCCTTTCAGAATAAAACTAGGTTCATTAGGCATCTCGAACTTAACTACCTTCGCATGACAATCGAGGGTAGCGTGGCAAGAAGATAGCCAATCCATACCCATCAGTACGTCAAAATCAACCATATCAAGTACAATTAGATTAGCTAAGGTGTCTCTACCCTCAACTCGAATCTGACAAGCACGATACACATATTCAACAAGTAAAGAATCTCCCACAGGATTAGCAACTAGAAAAGGATCATGCAATATTTCTGGTTGTCTATCAAACCTCAAAGCAAAGAATGAGGACACATAGGAGTGGGTGGATCCTGGATCAAACAATGCAAGTGCATCAAGTGAGCAAACAGAAAGAATACCTGTAACCACAGCATTTGAGGCCTGAGCATCTTGCCTAGTAAGTGCAAAAACTCTCGACTGGCCTCTACCTGCAGTCCCCTGTCCTCGATTACCCATGGCACGATCTCCGACACCTCTACCTCTGTTACCTCTACCAGCAGTACCTGTATTGTTACGAGCAGTCTGCGTAGGTGCCGCTGCCTGCACAGAAGCCTGGCTAAACTCTCTCTGAGGATGAGGGCAATCCTGTATGTGATGTCCCAACTTGCCACACCGGAAGCACCCTCCAGTCAGAACACGACACGGACCCC
The DNA here is from genome assembly GCA_029990175.1 of Petunia secreta. Taxonomy (NCBI): domain Eukaryota; kingdom Viridiplantae; phylum Streptophyta; class Magnoliopsida; order Solanales; family Solanaceae; genus Petunia; species Petunia secreta. The sequence goes on from JARKIP010000565.1 coordinate 41,083, forward strand.
AATGTGATCTACCTTAAGTCTGACATACTGAATCAGTAGCATATATCTGTCCAGAGCTATGATGTCCAGATGATAATGGTAGCCCCTTAGCATTATCTTTGTGAGGAGGTGCTCTAACGGATGGCTGGGAAACCAAGTTTGCCCCTGTCTGAAAACCCTGTCGCTGTACCTGATTCCCTACTCTACGGTCTGTGCTAACTCCCTCAGTGAAAGATCCCCCAGTCTTAGCCTTCTTATATGAATCTTTAGCTGCCCGTGATTCACGACCCCTGTTTTCAATCTTTCTGGCAAGGTCGAGTGCATCAGAGTAATTCAGATTCTTTATCTGCGGAGCAACTGCATTGAATAAACGATCAACCAACCCATCAACAAACCTCTGAACCCGAGATGTTTCATTAGGCACTAAGTTAGGTGCATATCTAGCCAGCTTAGTAAACTTAGTGTTATATGTCGATACATCCATATCTGGAGTCTGAACTAATCTCTCAAACTGCCTAGCGTATTCCTTCCTCAGACTTTCAGGGAGGAAGCGATCCATGAACAACTTAGTAAACTCATCCCATGTCAATCGTGCTGCTTCTGTGGGACTTTCTAAAAGTACAGTTTCATACCAAGTATTAGTTGTATCCTCCAACTTGTAAGCCGCAAGTTCCACGGATCTCTCACTAGAACATCCAAGAGCACACAACGCCTTAAGTGTACCATCCAAGAAACTCTGAGGATCCTCTGTAGTGTCAGAACCCGTGAGCCTTGGTGGTTTCAGTTTCAAGAACTCTGGTAAGGACACTTCTCTGTTACCAAAAGTCTGAGTCTGTCTCTGAGCCTGAGTCTGCGGCTGAACCTGAGTCTGCGTCTGAACCTGAGTCTGAGCCTGTGTAGGTACCTGAGGTTGCGTTGGAGCAACATTCTGTTGTCTAGCCCTTTCCTGTCTATCCATTCTAGCATTCAAGAGTTCAATGGACCTTTGCATAGCATTAAGTGCCTCAATAGTAGCATTCTCGTATGACGGTGGAGGTGGATTATCCTCAATTTCTCGAGTAGGCTCTCTTGTAGCTCTTGTAGTAACACCAGCCCTCATAGTAGTGGCTTGGCCTCGTCCCTGAGTATTACCTCCTTTTCTAGCTGAGGTAGATGACGGCCCAGCGGTGGAGGAATTCGGAGCAGCTCGGGCCGCCTTTTTAGATCTTGTCTTACCAGCCATCTGAGTAATAAAATAACTTACGTTAGATTCATCTATTTAGCAGTAGTCATTTCACACGTACGGAAGGAACAAGAAAGAAAGAAAGACACGAAACATCCTATCACGCCCTCGCAGAATAACGATTATGGGAATGGCCGGCAACACAACCATAATAGAGATTCTACTACTGACGTGTGCTCCATTAGTCACAGGAATAACCTAGGGCTCTGATACCAACTTTGTCACGACCCAGTTTTGGGGCCGTGACCGGCGCTTAGGAACTAAGTCCCTAAACAAGCCTTATCAAAATTCTACAGAAAATCGGGTAGAGTTTCCTCTGTTTTAGGCCTATCCAAAAATTTCCTGTATCAACCAGAATACCAGAACATACCAATAACAACATAATTACTCAAAATCCACGTCTTTAAAGCATTAACAAAGCAAAGTGTCCCATCTAACTCCCAATAAATCAGAAACGTCTAACAAGAAGTACTAAGTTCATAAAGGCCTAAAATACTGGCAAGACCAACTCATTAACTGAATAACCAACTCAAAGATAAGACAACTGACTAACAAATGACTAAATGGAGCGACTCTAAGAGTTTTCAAAGAAAGACAATAATGAATAAATAAAGCTCTTGCCCACGCGAACTAATGCGGGGCTCACCAGGATTGTCAACTCGCGACTCTAAGAATGAAGATCCTCGGCTACGGCACCTGCTGTATCTGGAAGGAAAAATATAGTGAGGAGTGAGTCGCAACTCAGTGAGTAATAACGCTTAACCGCAACCGTTTTAAGTGGGGACAAGTCAAAACATGCCAGTATATCTTATGCAGAAATATACATATAATTTAATTGTCACTTTCAGAATAACAAACAGAAATCAGTATTTTCAAGTACTTCTTGTAAACAGTAATCAATATAAAATCAGTAGCAAATCCAGTAATCACTATATTACATCGAGTATATGGGTTAGGGATATTTCCAAGAACAAACCATGTAATCAGTATGAATTGCTCCTGAGGAAATCAGTAACGGTAAGCTAGTTCTACCTTCCCACTAGCAAGGACTGTAACGGTAATCCGGAGTATACAAGGTGCACCAGGTCTAACGTACCCGTCGTTAGCTACGGGGTCTGTCAAGGCTCATCCCAAAAATATATTTATTCCCTATACCAAGTACAGGGTATTTCGAGTAATAATTCAATATTTCACATAGCGGTAAAACATGTCAAGTAGCAGTAAAAATCCAATCTTGTAACGGTAAAATAATTCAAATAATTATCTCAGTACATATCTTGTAAAAGGACTTGTCCCATGCAATTCAAAATATTCAGTAACACATTTTACTTCAAAAATCAAGTAGAAACCATGCAGGTTATGGAAATACAAATTGCAGTAAGGTCATCACTCACAGTACAGATGCGTGTAACTCAAGAGTATTATCCACGAGCAAACCGGTACCTCGTCCAGTCAATCTATAATCACATAGTATTGATCTCGTATTAGCTTCCTTGTTAAGGAAAATCCATAACTAATTTAGACTATCCTACCCTCGGGGTTCCTTGTTTGGCTCCCGATTCGTTAAATTTAGTCATTCCTGGTGCGGTGAGTTCATTGAATAAATCCAAATCTTCAATTAGAATATTCATACTACTAGTTTGCTATGTTCTTCAACCAAAACTATAACTACACGAGTACCTAAAGCCCAAATACACCTTACTGCTCATAGCATTTATCAATGATATACTCACTTTTCTTTTTTACTGTTAAAGCTCCTAATGAAGCTTTTGCCCTAGTTTTCCTTCTATGGCTTTAACTTCTCAAGGTTCCCAATTTTTTTTTTTTCTTAAATTCAAGTTCAATAACTCCTTGAATTGTGATACTATTTCAAATATAGGCAAGGTCAGGTGGTTACCTAGAATCCTCCTTCGTTCTCTTGCTTCTCTGTATCCTTTCTCTTCTTTCTTTTCCTTGTCTTTGGGATTTTCTTTTCTTCTTTTATGGCTGCCTGTGTTAGCCAGAAGCTAAGCTTCTTAATCTTTTTTTTTTTTTTTTTTGCTGCTCACGTTAAATCTGCCAGAGTCCTATTTGACTTTGGCTCTCTTTCTTGTTTTTTTTTTTAATTTAATTTATAAAATGACTCAATTGCCCTTGTTTAATTTTTAATAGGGTATTACATCTCTTCAAATCAGTAAACCTTCAAATGTAACAATTAGTTTTGAAATTGGGTTGGCTATTGCTGTTCAAATTGTCGGGTGATTTTTTTTTCTTGCTGCGTCGATTTTCTCTCTCAATCTATCTTCGCTTTCTGTAACAAGCTTAATATCCAACTCAAAAGAAAGTACCACTTAGATAATGAGCCTTTGGTCTATGTTAAAGTCTGAAGTAATCGTTGCAATTATTTAGTTAAATAGCCATATTCCCATTGTCAAGAGAGATATGAGAAATATGAGGATTTCAATGAACTTTTCGGCCATTAATCTATATGTTCCTTTCATACGAGTTAGAACAAGCGACCGTGCATACAGATTAGCATTTAGCTATTCTTGTTCGTTATTACAGCCCGTGTATAAAATCAAGTCTCCAGAGGAAAAAACTGACAAGATTAAGGCAGTGAAGAAGTTGAGTACAGAGAAGAAGTGTCGAACTTAATAGGCTGCTCAACAAATCATTAAAATCTCATTCCATTCTTTTAATACAACTGTCTCTTGTTATGTGAAAATTTTACATTTCAGCATTCAAAGCATACTTCTAGGCTAGATTTTTTAGAATTAGAAAGGACTTCAATAGATTTACCAACATAATTGTCAAGAAATATATCGTGGTGTTTTCTCATATAGACGTAAGTTTCACATTATATTTCAAAAGTGCCTTTCAGACTTGAATTAAGATACAATGATGTTGATGTCTTGTTTGTGATTAAATTGAGTGAATTAATTTTCCAACAAAGTAGCTTGTATATTTTTTTATCACCATAGCAAGTGAGTGCCCTATGATTTCTTAGAACAAGTTTACCACTCAAAAGCTTGAAATAGAACAATGAAACGACCTCGGTTAGTCGTTTCGGAATTTAGGACTCCGATTGGCGTGCTGATAATTTTAAAATATTCGTAATATCCATTAAGACCTGTCTTTAAAATTTGAGCTAAATCAAACCTCGTTTGGTAGGCATCGGAAGAAGGTTTCGGTTTTATTATCGATAAATATTAAAAAGAGATTTTCGAGCTCGGTTTTGGCGAACGAGCTCCGATTCAAAATCCGAAAGCGCCGTTGGGTTCGTATGATTATTTGTGACTTTCGTGAACTTTCGAAAGTAAATTTCGATGTTGTTCGGCTAGTTTCCGCTAAAATGCCGAAAGTTAAATAATTTGATTTTTTCTATTTAAATTCGCATCTTGAGTTTCGGGAGTCCAATTTGAGATCCGCCTTCGGGAGTATGTTACATATATTTTGTATAACTTGTATGCAAAAGTTGGGATTATTTTGAATATCGTAGAGTACCGTTTTAATTTTTACCGTAGCAGTGAATTTAAAAAAAAAAAAGACAAAATACAAAAAGACAAAAAGAAAAGAAACAAACAATTGAAGAGTCGGTGCTAAGAGGTTGTTAATCCCTTAGCTTAAATTCTACAAAACAGAGGAAAGGAGAACGAGAGACAGTGAAAAGGTAAACAGAGAAAATAAATTCCAGAAAATGCGAAAAGGGGCCGGAGAAAAGTAGAATTTTCACTCTGAAACATTCAGATACACATTCATGCTAGGGGACTTAGTCCTTTTAGCACGGTTGCGCCTCTAGCCTCATGGTCGCCCTGACATTTTTCAACTGCACCATCAGACTTCACAGCACAGTTTGGTGCTGTATTTTCTAGTCCGAACTGGACCTATGCTGCTCGAAATCACAACAAAGTTTGCATGCAAGTCCTAAAATATATTTAGGAATTACTCGCGAACTCGGACCCCCAAAACGAACCTCAGATATAGAGAACAAGGGCTTAATCAGAAAGAGGGAAAACTTCTACTTCCAAAACATACATGTCACAAATGATCATATGAACCTAACAGCACTTTCGACTTTTAAAATGGAACTCATTTACCCAAAAAGAGCTTCGAATATCATAAAATGGATTTCCTGAACTTGGTAACGATTATGTCTTCCAAGACCAATCAAATGAAGTCTAATTTAGCTCAAACTTCATAGACATGTCAAATGGACCTTTCCAAGCTTTTAAGCCTGTCGGTTTGCAAATAAGAGTCCCAACTCCTAAAACGACTGGTTATGGTTGTTTCATTTATGCAATACTTATTTTGGATTTTGGCTCATTCTTTAGAGTATACATTATTTGTACATCTTGTGTCAAACATTATACCATATTCTTTTAAATAAATTACAAATCTGAAGGGCGTTAAGGACTCGATCGGGATACCTTTTCATAATCTTGTAAAGCTCTTTGCAGAATTCAGTACTTTTTTTTTTTTTTTTAAAGAATTTATTTGCTTAAAAGTTCAACGTCTCAAATAGTGTAACAAGTCTTTATACATTTATGTTTATATCTTCATTTCCCTAATAGTTACTTTCCTTTGAACGAGACAAACAAGTCTATTCTTAAATTAAATGAATGATTGCAAAGATTTTGGCTGTTCACGTTTTAATCAAGGGGGTACTTTGAAAGTTCTTATACAAACTATTTGGAAATAACTTATCTATTAGCTAGATTTCTTTACACATTAAAACAAGGAGGAGCTTATAATGATACCGATCGTGAAAAAACATTTAACCAATAAAATCTAAACACTAAAATACTAATACTTGCTGTGTCATTACTAAGAAAACTACAATGAATGTGTAATTGGTAGTAATTGCATACTGCTTCTGCTTCGCTATCATGCTTTAATCGTAGTTAAATACATACTATTGTAATTAATTATCAGAGTATATGGGCAGTATTGTGTGTGCGTGACATTTAAATTTAACAATAACAACTGTCAACTGCTCCCTCGGTTTCATTTCTATGTATCTTATTTGATTCGATAAGAAGTTCATGAAAAGCAAAATATTTTTTGAATCTTGTGATTTCTAAATAAGAATTGCGTATAACGTATAAAAATACGTTTTGAATCGCTTAATCTTAAACATGGCGAAGTTATTCCTTGTTATAAGGGAGTATTACTATTGAAGAAATAGGATATCATAAGGGTGGCGTTGAACTTTGACAAAATCTTCAAATAAACGACCTCTTTTGCCAATCAGGAATAAGTTCTAGTTGCAATCCGCATATAAGTTAATTTTGGCTATAATACGCGTAATTTTGGGACATTTGAAAAAGTTATAGACATTTGTTGTAAAAATAAAAGCTGTAAAGTAAATAAAATAGAGAAACTGTATATAGAAAGACTGATATATTATTTCATTTCAAACTGATGTACATAATAACTGAAATGACTTTCTATTTATAGAAGAAAAGAAGCAGCTGCAAAGCTTTTCAGGAAGCTGCTGCAAGGTTTTTTAGAAGCTGCTGGAAAGCTGTCTGCGTGAGATATTTGTAAGCTGTCTGCTTGATTGCAAGCCTCTTCAAGCTGCTGCAAGGCTTTCTAGAAGCTGCTGCAAGGCTTTTCATAAAGCTGCTTGTCAGCTGTCTGCTTGTAAGCTACTTGTAAGCTGGTTGTAGATCTAGCTTCTTCAGGAAGCTATGGGAGTAATGGAAATTGACAATACAACATATTCATAACACTCCCCCTTGGATGTTCATTAATAGATAATGTGCCTCATTAAAACCTTACTAAGAAAAAACCCTGTGGGAAAAAAAGTCTTAGTGAAGGAAAAAGAGTACACTTGTCTTGTAATACGCATTATCAGTTCCCTCATTAAAAACCTTACCAAGAAAACCCAGTGGGAAAAAACATGGTTAAGGAAAAAAGAGTACAACACGTATTTTGCTCCCCCTAATGGAAACGTCGATCTAGGTGTCTAAGTTTCCTCATTACAATGTTGTATACTATCTTTTCAAAAGTTGCAGGCGGTAAAGATTTAGTGAAAAAATCTGCCAGATTATCACATGAACATATTTGTTGCACGTCAATTTCACCATCCTTTTGGAGATCATGTGTGAAGAAGAACTTTGGTGAAATGTGCTTTGTTCTATCTCCTTTTATGAATCTTTCTTTCAACTGTGTTATGCATGAAGTGTTGTCTTCATATAAGATCGTGGGTATTTTGGTATCACACTTCAGACCACATCTTTCCCGAATAAAATGAATCACTGATCTCAACCATACACATTATCTACTCGCTTCATCAATAGCTATTAACTCAGCATGATTTGGAGAAGTACCAACCATTGATTATTTTGTAGAACGCCATGATATGGTCGTACCTCCACATGTAAAAAGATAACCAGTTTGAGATCGACCTTTATGTGGATCAGATAAATAGTCTGCATCTGCATAACCAACAAGATCTGCACCATATTTGTTAGAATAAAACAAACCCATATCAACAGATCCTTTCAGATATCGCAATACCTGTTTGATACCTTTCCAATGTCGATGTGTAGGAGCAGAATTAAATCTTGCTAAAACATTAACAGAAAATGCTATATCAGGTCTTGTAGAGTTAGCAAGATACATAAGTGCACCAATTGCACTTAGATATGGTACTTCAGGACCAAGAAGTTCCTCATCCTTTTCTTGGGGCAGGAACGGATCTTTATCCACTTCAAGGGATCGAACAATCATTGGAGTACTTAATGGATGTGCTTTATCCATGTAAAATCGTTTCAAGACCTTTTCTGTATAGGGAGATTGATGAATAAAGATTCTGTCTACTAAATGTTCAATTTGTAGACCAAGACAAAGTTTTGTCTTTCCAAGATCTTTCATCTCAAATTCTCTCTTTAAATAATCAATTGCCTTTTGGAGCTCTTTTGGAGTTCCAATGAGGTTTATGTCATCAACATAAACAACAAGTATAACAAACTGTGATGCTACTTTCTTTATGAATATACATGGACATTTGACATTGTTTATATATCATTCCTTTAGCAAGTACTCACTAAGGTGATTATACCACATGCGCCCTGATTGTTTTAAGCCATACAAAGATCTTTGTAATCTGATTGAGTACATTTCCCGAGACTTTGAATTATATGTTTCAGGAATTTTAAATCATTCAAGGATTTTCATATAAATTTCATTATCAAGTGAGCCATATAGGTATGATGTAACTACATCCATCAGTTGTATTTCAAGTTTTTCATGTACAGCTAAACTGATGAGATATCGAAATGTTATCCCATCCATAACAGGTGAATATGTTTCTTCGTAATCGACACCAGGTCTTTGTGAGAATCCTTGTGCAACAAGGCGTGCTTTATATCTTACGATTTCAGCTTTCTCATTTCGTTTACGCACAAAGACCCATTTAAAGCCAACTAGTTTTACACCATTAGGTGTTTGGACTACAGGTCCAAAAACATCACGTTTGGCAAGTGAGCTCAATTCTGCTTGAATTTCCTCTTGCCATTTTGGCCAATCATTTCTTTGTCGACATTGTTGAATAGATTGAGGTTCAAAATCCTCATTATCTTGCATATTATTAAGTGCAACACTATATGCAAAAACATCATCCACCTCTATTTCTGATCGATTTAAATTTATTCCATCACCAGTGGAATTATTAAATATTCCTCACTCACTTGAGTCTCAGGTTCATTAATTTCTTCAGGAAATTCAGGATTAATAAGATCTTGGTTCTCTTCAAGAGATTCTTTTATAGTGTCATCTTGATCATTTATCACTTTCCTTTTTCTAGGATTTCGATCTTTGGAACCCAGTGGTCTACCACGCTTCAGGCGTGCTTTAGTTTCACTGGCTATGACACTATTAGATGGTCCTGCTGAGATATCCATCCGAATTGGTACATTCTCTGCAGGGATATGTGATTTAGTAATCCTTTTCAAATCAGTAAATGCGTCAGGCATTTGATTTGCTATATTTTGAAAATGAACGATCTTCTGGATCTCTTGTTCACGTGTGGGGGTACGTGGATCAAAATGAGATAATGATAGAACTTTCCACACAATTTCTCTATTTATTTCTTTTTTCTCTCCCGCTAATTGTGGGAAAGTTGTCTCATCAAATCGACAATCTGCAAATCGAGCAGTGAATAAATCTCCCGTTAATGGCTCAAGATACCGAATAATAGAGGGCGACTCAAACCTAACATATATTCCCAGCCTTCTCTGGGGTCCCATCTTAGTGCACTGTGGTGGTGCTACTGGCACATATACAGCACATCCAAATATTCGTAGATGAGAAATATTCGGTTCATGGCTAAAAACTAATTGTGACGGGGAGAATTCATGATAATGTGTCAGTGTGAGACGAACAAGTGATGCTGCATGTAAAATAGCATGACCCCAAGCAGTAGTGGGCAATTTTGTTTTCATTAACAGTGGTCTTGCTATCAATTGCAGTCGTTTAATAAATGACTCTGCAAGGCCATTTTGAGTATGAACATAAGCTACAGGATGTTCAACTCTTATTCCGACTGATAAACAATAATCATTAAAAGCTTGGGATGAAAATTCTGCAGCATTATCAAGGCAAATAGCTTTAATAGGATTATCAGGGAATTGTGCCCTTAATCGAATTATTTGTGCCAACAATTTCGCAAACGCCAGGTTGCGAGATGATAATAGGCACACATGAGACCATCTTAAAGATGCATCAATTAGGACCATAAAATATCTAAACAATTCACAAGGTGGATGAATAGGTCCACATATATCCCCATGGATACGTTCTAAAAACGTAGGGGATTCAATCCCTACCTTTGTTGGTGATGGTCTAGTGATTAAATTTCCCTGATAACAAGCAGTACAAGAAAATTCATCACTTTTAAGAATCTTCAGGTTCTTAAGTGAATGCCTACTTGAATTTTCAATGACTCACCTCATCATTATTGATCCAGGATGACCCAAACGGTCATGCCAAAGCACAAAATTATTTAAATCAGTAAACTTTTGGTTTACCACAGAGTGTACTTCAACTGTACCAATCTTTGTACAGTATAAGCCAGAAGATAAAGTTGGCAACTTTTCTAAAACATATTTCTGGCCAGAGACATTCTTTATAATACCAAGATATTCATTATTCATTTCGTTTATTGTCTCAATATGATATCCATTTCGGTGGATATCTTTAAAACTTAAAAAGTTTCTTCTGGACTTGGAAGAGAACAATGCATCATCTATAATAAGTTTTGTTCCCTTAGGCAGAAATATAGTTGCTCTTCTGGAGCCTTCAATTAAATTAGTATTACCAGAAATAGTAGAAACATTTGCCTTTCTCATTATCAAGTGTGAACAATATTTTTGATCTTTGAATATGGCATGTGTTGTTCCACTATCAATTACGCAAATGTCTTCAGAATTGATCTTTGATCCAAATAAAGTTTGAGGGATATCCATGTGTTCTTCAAAATAAAATAACATAGATAAAAACAGACATCATATAATACATGCTTTATTATCAAAACAAAACTTTACTAGTATTACCACAATAATATTAAACATACAAACTATTACAAACGACATAACTTAAAACATATTTAAGTCTCTTTGGCTACAGATCCATCACCAGTCAGATGATCTATTTGTCCTTCAGGGATCTGTCCTTCAGGGAACTGTCCTTCAGGGATCTCAAAGAAATCTGCTATGTCCAAATGCGTGAAGTCCATGTTATCTTCAGACATAAAGTTGGCTTCAGTATTATTTCCTTTCTTTTTCAGAGATGCTTGATAGAGATCAACTAGGTACTTTGGCATACGACAGGTACGTGACCAATGTCATTTTGCTCCACAACGGTAGCAACCATTCTCTGAATTTTTCGTTTGCACCGCTTCATGCTTTTTATCCTTCCTTTTCCACTGCTGGTGGTCAGGGAATTTTGGAGAATAACGATCATCATGATAGGAGTTCCTTCCTCGACCACGACCACGACCACGACCGCGGCTACGACTGGGGCCACGCCACTTTCCACGTTTTTTGTGGAAATTCGTCTCATTCACTTCTGGGAATGGAGCAGAACCAGTGGGTCGACTTTCATGATTTTTTATCAATAATTCGTTATGTTGTTCAGCAACAAGCAGATGTGAAATTAACTCAGAATATTTACTAAATTTCATCTCTCGATATTGCGAGGCATGAAAAGTGGAGAATGTTTTCTCAAGCATGTCACTATCAGTGATATTTTCTTTACATAATTTCAACTGAGAAACAATTCTAAACATAGCAGAATTATATTCACTGATGGTTTTAAAATCTTGTAGCCTCAGATGGATCCAGTCATAACGTGCTAGTGGATGTATGACCATCTTAAGGTGGTCATACCTGTCTTTCAAGCTATTCCACAACATGAGTGGATCTTTAACCGTGAGATATTCTATCTTTAAACTTTCATCAAGATGATGACGCAGGAATATCATTGCTTTAGCACGGTTTTGATTAGATGCTTGATTATTATTCTTGATGGTGTCTCCAAGACCCATCGCATCTAAATGGATTTCAGCATCTAAAACCCATGAAGGATAACTTTTGCCCGATATATCAAGGACAGTAAATTCAATCTTAGAAATATTAGCCATATATTTAGAAAGTAAAATCCTTACCTTATACCTTTTCTAGATAGCAGAGCCTCGTGCTGATAACGTGTTGTGAAAATAAAAGCTGTAAAGTAAATAAAACAGAGAAACTGTATAGAGAGAGACTGATATATTATTTCATTTCAAACTGATGTACATAATAAACTGAAATGACTTCCTATTTGTAGAAGAAAATAAGCAGCTGCAAAGCTTTTCAGGAAGCTGCTGCAAGGCTTTTTAGAAGCTGCTGGCAAGCTGTCTGCATGAGCTACTTGGAAGCTGTCTGCTTGATTGCAAGCCTCTTCAAGCTGCTGCAAGGCTTTCTAGAAGCTGCTGCAAGGCTTTTCATAAAGCTGCTTGTCAGCTGTCTGCTTGTAAGCTGCTTGTGGATCTAGCTTCTTCAGGAAGCTATGGGAGTAATGGACATCCACAATACAACATATTCATAACAACATTTATATTGTGAATATAATGCAATGTGTAATTGCCTATTGGGTCAGAGCTACAATTGAACTAACTTGATAATTGAACAACACATGCAATTTTTGTCTATGGATCATAACGTGTGGTCAATTGACAGGTTCATTGTCTTTGACATATCCACCTTAATGGAAAAATTAATTTATGCCGACAGTATATGCGACTTGATGGGAAAAATATATATATACTTTTTAAGATTTTTTTAAGCCGGGCTAAAAGTTCAAGATCGCTCCTTATGGAGGAGACCATTGTGATCACCAATAAACTAGGAAGTTCAAATTAAAGATTTGTTTAAATTAAAGATTTTTTAAACATACGTGTCATTTCTTTTTACATATACTTAAAAAATAACATATAAGTTGAAACATATTAAGTATATTAGTGTGCATCATAATCTGAAATATATTAAACGCAACTGCTACTATATGAATTCTTATGGTTCATATCACTCCACTTTATTTTTCTTAGTCCAATATCACAGCAAAAGAAAGGGTAGATTCTCAATCAATAACTTGAAATTCTCCTACAAAACTTAATAAAACTCCTTAGTAATTTTTTAGAAAGTATACTTGTTTTTATTTAATAGCTTTTGTGTTATAAGATAAAATAAGTACTATATTAATGAAAGGACGTTAGTGTGTATTGGTCCCACCTCCAATAAGATAAAAAAGAAATAGAAATAAAAAAGTAGTAAATGTGCTTGCTTATGCATGAAATGAAAATTCCAACTAAGAATAACTACCAAAGGCGGCCTCTTCCACGCGGGGTTTCACGCATGATTCCAAACGAAAGCCGAAACATAAGATTTTCTTATTCATTCATTAAACAAAAGTGTCTTTATTGGAGACTCTTCCACAACTCCACTTTCAAATTTCTTCTTCTTAATTCTTGTCTACTCTCTCTCTTTATCTTCACGTCCAATTTTTGTCATAGATTCTCTCCTACCAATTAATATATCTCCAACATCATTACAAATTAAAAGAACACACAAAAATAGAGAGTTTTGTAGCTTTGGAAATTTACCATGAATGAGAAAGCAAGAGTTTCAAAAGAGCTTAATGCTAAACATACAAAGGTATCTTTCTTCATCTTCCATCCCTTTGAATTTGGTTCCTTTTACTTCGTCCATGTGCTATACTCTATTATTAGTTATTATGTTATCCGTTTCAATTTACGTGAACCATGCGTTTCTATAACATATGAATTTTGTGTCGATAAGGGCAAATTAGGAAGTTAAGCTAGATTGGAAAGGTGTCTCTTTTTAACTGACTAAAAAGAAAATATGATCATACAAACTACAACGAGTGAAGTAGTTTCTTTTTCTCACAAACCCAAGTTTTGTTTTGTCAAATAATTAGAATGCATAATTTGGTATTTTCTGTTTCTGGGATTAATTGTGATTCTTGGATTATATAGTTCAACTTCTCAGGTTTATGGTATTACTAGAATCACTTATTTACTTGAATTATGATAGCTTCTAAATTTAACAGCTTCTCTCTATGAAATTCTGGAAGGGAAAATAAAGATGTGCCCTTTTTGTGGTAATGAACGTGTGCGCATAGTTAATCTTATTGACTGCTTTCTTTGGAGATTATTCACTTTAAAAATTGAACTTTATCACAATTCGACTTTCTTTGACAACTATATGGTTGGTATTTGGACTTATTCCTTGACAGACAACCAATGTCTACCTGTATTACAATGGATATATACAGGTATTTTTTGACATGTCTGAGGTTGGTTGAGTATGATTAATTAACTAGCAAATTATTGAATTTTAGGTTCTTTTTCTTTTTCAGCTTTAGGAATGGAAAGAATCTTTTTGAAAAGGAAAAAAAAGATATCGGTAGGCTAAGTCCGAGTTTCATGTGTATAAGTAGGGGAAATTCATGTTGAATTTGGTGCAATGAATATAAATGTTAGAATCAAATTAGTATGTTATGGTTGTACACAGCTGTATATGTTTGGGAAGGTCATTGAGGCTTTTGTTTGTTGGCAAAGTCTTGTTTAAAATAGCAGAATTAGGTGCAAATTGAGGTTCAATCATTTTAGTCTCAGCTTATCGTCCTATGCTAGCTATATATTTATTGAGGATTCAACAAAAGCAAGAAGGGTAGGGCGGGAAACGATAAGAAAATTGAATTTATTGTAAACATGAAAAGTTGCTCTTCATGGAATTACTCTTTACAGACCTTTTGTTTGAATTATCAATAAATAATTGGTCTAATTCACTTAAAATTGAATATTCAATGTATGGATAGAATTCGCTGGAAACAAGAAATGTTGTATCTTTATGTCGGTGAATTAAAAAAAAATTGCCAGATAATGTAAAATGGCTAAGAATAGAGACTCTAAAGGTGCTCTGCAGTATTTGAGATTTGGTGGTGTCTCCTTGAAGGAGAGGATCGATTTGGCTGTCAGATGTATGACATAGATATCAATGTAACGGGTCTTTTTAAGCAAAAGCCAAGAGAAAATGCCAAAAGAATATGCTGTTTATAACTCTGATGAACTGTGTCTTAAATTATTTCTGGTGTTAGCTCTCATACAGAAGCTTTTTGATAAGCATAAAGCAACATTACAATAGGAGGAATAAGAAGGGAGTAAAAATCTCCCAATGAGGTGTCATTTGTATGTCATCACTTGGGCATTAAAACAAGATCTAGCTTCTCCGGTCATTGATCTGGCAGGGTACAGATTTGTTATTCCTATTGCTATCAAGTGTTCCTTTGAGCTGCTGTTGCTGTGGGAAAAGGTAGTTTTCCAGTCACTACACTAGGCTAGTTCTTTGTAGACAGCATATAGACAGAATTTGAGGTTGAATAGTTTCCTGGTTATTGGATTGATTTGTTGAGCCAATGTTAGTAGCAGTAATGCAAACCCTTGGGATTTGCAATGTAGTTGTATTCGAAAATATTTCAGTTCCTCTAATAGCATTCCCTATAACGAAGTAATAACATCCAGGAAGTTGCTAAATTCCAAGGATCTTGACAAGATTAGCATGGTTAAAGCATTCCTATATTTTTAATAGACGACTTTGAATGTAAATTTTCCATAAGGTATTGCAGAGGAAACTCAGTCAAAGCTGATCCCAAGTAGTTTGTGATGAGGCACATATAGTTACTATTGATGTTGTATTGCAGAGAAAACGTGCAACATATATTCAGTTTGAAGTACTCCACTTCCCCTTTCAGATGCTTGGCAGCTTGTCAATGTTTTTGTTACTTTAAAAAAACTTTAACACAGTTTCTCTTAAGTTTAAACTAACATAACAAGAAAATGATTTTCTCTACCCTTCTTTCAGATACTTGAGGGGCTACTCAAATGGCCAGAGAATCGAGAATGCGCCGACTGCAAAAACAGGTATGTCTTTCAAAAGAAAAAAATTGAAAATAGTAGCGAAATGCACACTTAAACACCATTCAGGCTGCTTCCCTCCTATTGACTAATTATTGATGCAGAGCTCCAAGATGGGCTAGTGTGAACCTAGGAATATTCATATGCTTGCAGTGTTCGGGTGTTCACAGAAGTCTTGGAGTACATATATCAAAGGTCAATTTCACAGTTCCGCTTGCTTCATCTTGTCATTTCGATGTGTTAGAATGGTTATTAAATGCGCTATCTCATTAGCAACTATCACAGCCTATATGAACAGTTATATTTACTTTTTCCAAACTGATAAAAGATTTCTCATAACCTGCCAATTGAATTTATTCGTTATTTGGATGCAGGTAAGATCTGCCACATTGGATACCTGGCTTCCGGAGCAGGTTGCATTTATTCAAAGTGAGCCAACCATGTTCCGCTCTGGTCTTATTATTTTCAACAATCTTTCTTTCTCCTTGATTAACTTGACTTCATTTTGCTTTCAGCAATGGGAAATCAGAAATCAAATAGCTACTGGGAAGCTGAGTTGCCTTCAAAATTTAACAGAGTTGCAATTGAAAATTTTATCCGATCAAAGTATGACATCATAGTAGACTGGTGCACAATTGTCTTACTATTATTTTTATGAAATCATAAGTTTCTCCACCTGAACATGGAGATATTCCAATTCAAGATCGACTTTACTAACTATAGCTAATCTACTAGATATGTGGAGAAAAGATGGATACCAAGAAATGAAAATGTGAAATCATCTCCAGGAGCAAGAGGGGAACGTAATTTGGCTTGTAAACCTGGGGCTAACAGGAATGGAGAGTATATCGAGCGGAGAGTGCAGCTTTCTCAAGGGCGGAAATCCTCTCAGCTCCCAGATGCAGATAGAACAACCATTTGTTTGAGCAACAGGGTCCACCATGCATCCTCTGAATCACCTAAGCAGGTAAATACAACTTTTTTGTTAGTTTGCTTGACTGGTCTATTCTCTGGAAGTATTTTGATGTATCTTATTTCATTACATGATACACGTCCTCTCCACTGCTTCCGTCATTTATTAGCGACAGCATTGATGATATACAGGTTGGCTACTAAATATGATTTCAAAAAGCAAATTGTGTTGATGATCCTAAATGGGTATGATATAGAGCATTTACTAGCTAGAATAAAAATGACACTTTGCATTAATAATGTCAATTCAGGAAAAATTTGAAAAGAATTTGAAAGAATTTGAAAACCCTTTAAGTTGGATGTGATGCTTTTCTCAGCCTTTCCTCACTATCCTCTTATCTGCATCATTTTAATAACTTTTTAGAATCTTTTTGGATTCTATATCTTATTGATAAAAAGAATCTTGATGGTCAATGTTCTAAACAGACTGCCTCTGATCCTAAGCCAGAAGTTGTTCAGATTGCAATAAGAGTAGCCTCTGTGGAAGTTGCAAAGAGACAAGCTAATGTAATCCCTGCCTATCTCAATATCTAAAGTTTCAGACATTCATTTTTTAATGTAGATATAGATTTTGATGTTTTGACACGCTGAACAGGTTTCTCCTGATTCTCCACAAAAAGCTCTTCAGAATGTAGAACAATCAATCTCTCAAGTTGTAAAAGCAAAGCCAGAAGCAAGTTTCCCCTTAACTGTATCAACAGCTAGCATCAACCATGGTGCTGACATTTCTAAAAACAACGTGGAGGTGCCGAAAGAAAATGGATCTGTTTCCACACCGCATTCTATTGGAGAGCCCCGGCGTATGTTCCATTATCTATAAGATATGTGAGGAGTAAAGTGGAAGTAATGATGTTGTGCTCTGCTTATTCCTCACAACTTATATCCATTAAATAAGTTGACTAGAATAGTTGATGAAAGATGCTTTGAATCATTCACCTCTGACTTTGTCTCAAAAATTTGCAGCAGCTGGACCAAAAGCAGTAACACAGCAAAATGCCAGTTCTACTGCTATAGAAAACAAGAGCAAATTTGATGCTGGAATTGAGGAACTGATTAAAGATTTTCAATGGAATTCACAACCTGTTGTTGAAACCCCTTCAATAACTGTGAAGAATGATGTAATGGATTTTTCCGGCAAGGTGATTCCTTTATCATTGTCAATAAGAATTGCAAAATCTTTCCGTTTATAGCAATCATTACTAGTACCTTGTGGGATTGGGGAATCAGATGGACTGAATAGCACTGGGTTCATCGTTCCTTCCTCGTCTACTCATGTGAATAGATTGCAGAAAACAATTAAACGAGCTTTAGCAAAAGTACAAGAGAAGTAGTTGTATACAATGATTCTCTAATGTTATTTTCACAAGATAGTGCAAGTCATGTTAATATGTGCACAGACAATTGTTAAAAGTGCAGATACAGGGAAGGTAGAATATCTTTTTCATAAAAGGTCTTTTCACTGAATTCTTCTGCATGATTTTAACCAATCTTATTCATGTAATGTAACACTAATTTTGTCCTACGTCTATCCATCGGCAGCAACAAAAGTCACAAGGACCGCAGCAGCCACCTCTCATGCCAGCTACAGTGAAGCATTTTGGAGATTCCCAAACAATTTATCAAGCATCAACTGGCAACCAGTTATTTTCTAAGAACTGGGGAAGCAATGGTAGTCAGGTCAATGGGACTAAGCAGGTTCGTGCTTCTGAATAAAATGAATATTTTATCCTAAACAAGTATTCTCTCCTATTAATTCCCAACATCTCCATCCAGATGGGAAGCACTCAATATTTCCACACATCTGTGTCATCATCCTATGCTCCAAATCGCAGGTATTCTCGAGGATTCTTTAGGTCTGCAAAAGTGTTCATACAACGTTGAAACCATGTGTAGATTTTCATCTTTAGTCTAAATCATTTAATGAAGTTTGGCTCCTAGCTGTTATATAAGACTTGATAGTTTCATGAGCGTGATGAACCAGCTGCCACCTAGAACAACCTAATAAGCTTAAAAGTCGCCATCTAATCCCTAATCTCTTACAAACAAAAAAATAATATGTTGTTTCTGGTTTGGTAGTGCTTTTTAGATGAAATCATCCGTCTTCCTCAACTATAATGCTAGTATGTGCTATGACTTTGCTCATACCGAGCAGCTTATGTTTGTAGAATGTAGATAACATAAATTGCATATAAAACCAGCTATGTTAAGTTATTAGACTTTCCTGATAAAGTGAACTCAGCTCATTATCGGAAAGATCTGAGAAGATTCACAGATTTGTCTATAACCTGATGTGCACCATTTATATCCATTCTTCGCTATAAGACAAGGTAATGACCTTTGGTTTTCCCAAATTGCAGCATATATTCTGCGATGCCAGTTGCTCCAATGAGTGGAATAACAGCAACAGGAGGTAATAGGCCTTTCTCAAGTTTTCCAGCAGTGTCAGCTCAAATGCAATCAGGATGGCATTATGATTTCTCATCGTTAACGCATGAAATGCTCTCAAGACGATAAAAAATTACTATTGATTAATTGTGCTTTTCCATCATTTAAAATCTGCAAATATTGTAAATGTAAGGGCAGTTCCACATAGATTTCTCCCATTTTTTGAATGAGTTGAGCATAACAGGGAACTAAACTATGTACATCAATTATTGGCCGGTCCATGTTATAGCAAGCTGTTCTTTTATTACAAAGCAGTATTTTCATATAGATGAACTGATTATGTGTTTCTCTGCATTGCTGGATGGTGGAAAACTTACTTGAGTCCCATATTTACACCAAATCACGTTAGTTTGCCATGGTTGAGTCTAATTTGAAGTGAGTATATAAACTAGTCATGGTTAAGTGCTCAAAGTGTGTGTAAAGAATATATGTCCATTTAGTCGTTCATTTGGTGTAGACACAGAATTTGAATAAGTATTTTATGCAACTTGTAAAGAAGTAATTGCCAATCCATTTGGGTAGGAACCAGCTGAACTTATGGTTTAAATAGAGAATGTTGGCAAGTAATAGTAAGAACTTATTTTCTACCCCTGTCCATTTTTACTTGTCTAATTTTGAAGAAGTTTTTTTCTATTTTTACTTGTCATTTTTAGTAAAGCAAGAGCTATTTAATGAATTTTTTAAATTTTACCTATATCATTAAATAACTATTTCTCAAATAATAGTTAAGTTTAAATTTTTAAAGCATAATTAATAAGGGTAAGTTAGTAAAATCATCAATTTTATTTATAATTATAGAGATTTTTACCCTACATAAACACTCACAAAAGTTATATACTTAATCTAAACCTACTTTTACCTTCATATATATATATATATATATATATATATATATATATATATATATATATATATATATATATATATATATATATATATATATATATTTTTTATTTTTTTTTTATTTTTTTTTTTTTTTAAATCCCATCATATAGATGGCCTTTACTTAAGCCTTAATTTTAGGCGTTAGTAGTAAGCAATAACTAAATAGTTACCATATTCAAATTGGTAGAACTAAATGGTAGTTTAGGATGAAGATTTGAGATTCCGACCTAAATGTAGGAAATATCTATTTCTATGTGGATTAAATAATCATACTTA
Organism: Petunia secreta; assembly: GCA_029990175.1. NCBI lineage: Eukaryota > Viridiplantae > Streptophyta > Magnoliopsida > Solanales > Solanaceae > Petunia > Petunia secreta. The sequence continues at coordinate 61,320 of JARKIP010000565.1, forward strand.
TTTAATATTTTATTATGAATTTGATTATTGCTAATTTAACATATTTAATATTCCACCATTATTCATATCTTTTTAGATAATATGTATTCCAAGCATTATTCACATGATATATAACTTATTTTGAAATTTTATATTTAAAAAATATATTTTTCCTTCACCTAGTTTCTATCTATATTATATTCAATATTTATTTATTTAATATGTTAGTATGTATATTGTTACTATTTTTGTATCCTTCAAATATTGACAAATTATTATTCTATAATACACGTATACTCCTATTATTTAAAAAGTATATTGTATGTATTATCTATATTATATTTAATATCTGTTCATTTAATATGTTAGTATGTATGTTTTTAATATTTTTCATGTATCGGTCAAATATTGATAATTTATTATTCTATATTACACTTATACTCCTATTATTTATAAATTACGTAGTATTTGTAAGTTAAGTTAGTATGTATTTAGTATGCATTCACCTGTGTATCCATATATAAGTAGTTATAATGTACAGTTGTTATGAAATTTTCATATCCATATATATTGTGTATTCATTTGTTATTCACTTAATATTTTAGAATATGATTCCTTGTTATCCATCCGTTAATTGTTAAATCTCTACTCATAACTTGATGTTATCCTTTTGGAGTAATTTGTGGAGTATTCTTTCAAAAAGACTACTTAAAATAGTGCATATTATCCATTGTGATCCTGATTTTTTGCTAGTTGGTGAGAGAAAAAATCTATTTTAAATGATGGCTTACAATATTTGCGGGTTCTTGGTTTTTTGCTAAACTTTGGTGAGAGAAAATATTTTTTAAATTAATTTTAAACTCATTTTCTTATGGCTAGTGTATGTTAGGGCCAGCTAAAAGTTATTATACTATAATGGGTGGTTAATTATGTTTTTTATCCATAATTTTTTGGTGGGTGTGGAAAACTAAAAGATGACAAGTAAAAATAGAAGGAGGGAGTATATAGAAGTGATTGACGGGATCACTCTACCCTCAAGATCATTTGTACTGCAGCAATCGATATGTTTTCTTGACTATTATTATTATTAAGATCAAATGGAATTATTTTATGAAAAATAAATAAAAAAATTTGGTCCAATAGTATGTTTGCACCGCATTAAATGAAAATCACCAAGCGGTGCAAAATTCTTTGAAGACTAGTCAGATCCGAAAAATTTATACTGTGATTTATGAACAAAATTTTAAAATCTTAGTATTTTATACTGGGATCACTTAAATATGAATCTCAAAGTCCCAGTATGTATATGAAGCTCTGGGACTTTGAACATGAATCCTATTAAAAAATGGGTGAAAATCATTTTAATCCCCCAACTTTGGTTTAAAAATCAAACTCCCCCTTCAGCTATGAAAAATAGTCAGTCTCCCCCCTTTATCCTATACTATATCTATTTTATTCTTGGCATTTTCAATCCCTCATCTACATGATATATTTTTATATATGGTTTATTAATCAAAATATTTTACCTAAAATTTAAATAATATATATCTTATTATAGCAATTTTAAGTTTATTAATATTACTAATATATTTAATTATGATTAATTTACCACAAAGTATGTTCACCTCTTTCTCTATTGTGTATAAAGATTATACAGTGACAACTGCTATTTACTGGTGCAATTATTTATAATGTAGAAATAAAATAAAAATAAATAAAATAAGAGAGCTGAGGAATTAAAAATATGGTGGGGAAACTAAGAAGAATATGCAAGTACTGCAGACATACTCGACTAACGCACCTAAAGATAATTTTATTTTATGGGTACCACCTTAATGTTTACTTTCAAATAAATAAAACACATAAATACGAAAATTTTGGCCAAGCCGTCCAGTGCACCCAAGCCCACTAAGTGGGTTTTTGCTTCTGAAATGAATTATAATTTATATCATCATTTAAAATTCACTTAATATAAATAGATAATATGTTGGTATTGAATATAATCTACTATTGTCCTCAATATTCTTTTTTAGTACTTCATGCATTAAAATTTTATTTTTTATTATGCAAAAGATTAACTTTGAGTTCTGCTTTTTATTAATAAGGTACTAATACAACTAAAATTATTTCTATAATTTATTCTTCTCATTTATTTTATTAGTGAAATCATTAACTTATATGCTTTGATTATTATGCACTATTTTTTTATTTTAATTTTTATATTTTGTTTGTTATATAGGTTATTATATAAATTAAAATATATCATGATATCAACGAAAAAGGAAAAAAAATACAAAGAGTTGATAATCTAGAGGGTAAAGTAGAAATTTTCAAAAGTCCATTGAAACAAAGAGTGGAGAATGATTATTATTCATAGTTGAGGAGGGAGTTTGATTTTTAAACCAAACTTGAGGGGGTGTAAATGATTTTCACCCATTAAAAAATGCTAGGACATTGAACATGTTAGTACAAAGTCGTAAAAAAATAATAGAATTTTAATATGAATGAATCTCTCATACATGAATGGCTGAAAAATACTGGGTTGTTCAAAGTCCCAATAAAAAATACTGGGACTAATCTGAGTGTCAACGCTAATGGACGGTAAATGTATGCGCGAAAATTTAGCTATTTCTTAGTTAATTTTAAAATAATAGATAAAATTCACTTGGACGTTTGGCTAGTTATCAATTTTTCACAAAAATAATCTTCTCGGAAAACTCTGTCTTCCTTGTAAGTTCCACTTTCAAACGGGTAGTAAAAAAAAGCTATTCACACTTTTAGTCAAAATAAAGTACACAGTTATCAAACAGTTGTAGGATGCAAATTGATAAAAAGAAATTCAAAACAAATTTCATTTATCTTAATGTTTGGAGTACTATTTTTGGTCTCATAATAAGGTTGCTAAGTTAGATTGCACTTATCATCTTGATGTTCGGATAATGTCTGGATTTGTTGGCCTAACTTATTCACGACATGTAGTTAAACCCTCAGTTCCCTACATTTGTTGGATCAGTTATGTACTAAGGTGTCTCATCACTATTTGTTAACTAACATTAATTAATAAGTAACTTTGACCATAATGTATATAACTGAGCTAATCAGTTCTCATATTTTATTTCTAACCTATATAATAACATATCAACTAGTCTTGCGTTTTTACTTTAGCACTTGAATATCAAAAGTTAGTCAAAGACTTCATGACAGAAATATAATTAACCAAAACCTACGTTCAGACTTCAGAATATCCTCAATCCTCATAAACAAAAAGTAACAGATTGTTACAGCTGTTGACAAAAAAAATCACCAGTCTATTAAAGATTGGCCCACCAGAAAAAGGTCACCAAAAAAAAAAAAAAAAAGGAATTCATTTAACAAGAAGGACATGGAAGGTTTAGTCGTACTCCCTCTGTCCCATTTTGTTTGTCATACTTTCCTTATTTGTCCGTCCTAAAAAGATTGTCATATTTTTAAATTTGGCAATAATTCAACTCTAAAGTTACTTTTTGACTCATTTATAGCCACACAAATATTCATGGCTTATTTTATACCACAAGTTTCAAAAGTCTTCCTTACTTTATTAAACTTTGTGCCAAGTCAAACTACGACAAACAAATTGGGACGGAGGGAGTATTTATTACGCAAACTTATTGAAAGTTTATCCAATTGCAGTGTAAAATTTATCATAACTAGGCCACTTGTAAAACTAAGTAGTAAAGTGTGTAGATAAGTTTGCTAATTTGTCAAAACAGATATATTACCTGTCGGGATAAATATGGCACTGAGTGTCGGGATAAATATTGCGCTGGGTGTGCAAATATTTTTGTACCATCACTTATTAAAACTTCTTTGCAAAAGTCATGGTGATTTCTGATTTGAGGTAAAGATGCAATTCAAGTATTCAACACCACATGTTGATAATGGCCGTTTTGTTTCGCCACCGGCCATAACTATAATCCCAACAATTTAAAGATAAGATTTTGTAAGCTAGTGGCTGGAAAGAAAAATGAAAATTTCAATTTTCAAAGTATAATGTGTTCCTATCGTCGACTTTCATGAAACTGATGGATTTTACATGGAGTGGAGAGCCAATTAAGATCCTGTCGTGTGAAAATTGCAGTAAATTAGTCCTCATAAATGGCCGTTTGGGCATAGGTTTGAAAAAATATTTGAAAAAAGAGTTTTTGAAGTAGAGTTGAAAAATGGTATTTGAAAGTTGAAGTTGTGTTTGGACATATATTTCACTTGAAAAAAAAGGTACAGTTTTGTGAGGGGAGAATTTTTTTTTAAAAAAAAAAAAAACTTAAAAAAGTGCTATAAATCACTTTTTGGTTTTTCAAAAACTGTTTTCTAAAAAAAATTGAAAAAATCACAAGATTTCATGGACAAACATATTTTTCAAAAACTTTTTGATAAAAAGGAAAAAAAAAATTATGGACAAACGGGCTAATTTAACTTTTTTTCCTAATTTATTACAGGTATGAAGAAAAGTTATCCCTGGATAAATGTGAATATATTTTATCCAGTGTTTGCTTAGCTTTTTATTTCTGGAATTAATCCCAAGTTTATTTATATATATCGTATTCGGGATTTTATTTTATACACAACAATCTCGAATACAGACCGAACTATAAAGAAGGTAAGTTTGTCCTTGAGCTCTACTTACAGAGTCCTTTAAGAATGTTAGACATCCAAATTAATCTACGTTCTAAACACATCATCTTAAACAATACATCATGTTAAATAATTTTGTTATTATTTAATCCTCATATTATAATTGCCACTAAAATTATAGTTTGCTCACTTTCTGAACTAATAACTAACAACTATTAAAAAACAGTTTCTAGTTCATTTTTCTTGCCTTGATTAAATGGATATGACTTTGGTGAAGTAAATAGATAAGGCTGATTAGTTGAAGAAATGGTGAGGTGGGAACAGAAAGAAATGGGCATTCTAACAGAAGTCGGTGGTCGTTATGTTAGTTAGGATTATCACCATATGTCCAATCGTTCTTGTCCCTTCTGCACTTATCACCATTCAAAACTGCTAAATTCTCTTTCCTTTTCCCAACCTTTTTCTTTATATTTTTTGTTCAGAGACCAGCTACTTGCTGTTTGTTGTTTAGTTTTTTTGATTAAAACACGATTTGCATTAATACGTAATTACGGGGATTACATAACGAGTTCGTACGGCTATTAAGGTGTTCCGTACCCTGAATATTACATATAATAGTACTAGAGATAGAAACGGCATATAGCGCGTTTAAGTTTCCTAGAGATGATAAGTTAATACAGATATTATCCGACACCTTCATAGTAAAAGACACGCCAGCTTTGTCTTCTATTACTGCTTTTTTAACAAAATCAGGTGGCACCACAAAATGGTATAGTGAACTTCTTTTGGACAATTCGGGGGCTCCCTTGGCCAGGAGATGTGCCACTCTATTCCCTTGACGGAAGTTATGCCTCAATGTTGGCATTCCCAGTCTGAACATCATTGACCTGCAATCAGAAACGATAGAAAAATAAGTAGAAGTAGGTTTATCTAAAAGGTGAATAATATCTGTGGAGTCGGTTTCAATTTCCAACGAAAAATAGGCTTGCTGAACTGCTAGAGATAGACCATAATGAAGAGCCATAAGTTCAACATGGGTAGGGTTTAAACCGTTTATAACTTTATGGAATCCTAGGATCCAATCCCCCCTATAATCTCTAAAGACTCCCCCAATGCTAGCCTTATAAGTTTGATTATTATAGGCTCCATCTATGTTGAGTTTAAAGACTTGTTGATTAGGTGGATGCCATGATACACTTATATATTTTGAAATATTAGATCTAGGGGACTTAGATGTAAGAAGTTTGAATTCAATCGTCCTAGCATGTACTTGGTCGTAAGATAGGCTATGGGAAAGATTATAAACATTATTTTGATTGCGATTTAGCCAAAGATTCCAAGTTGCGAAAGAGAGGAATTCAAGCCAGTTATAATAGTCTTGAGGCATATTAGGAGTGAGGTCCTTCAACCTAGTTAACCAGTTATCAATAGCAATGGACTGAATAGAGACATTACAGGAAGACCAGAATTTTTTTGCTAGGACACAGCCTACAAAAATATGGTAATCAGTCTCGTATTCATTTTTACAAATAGGACACATGGGGTCGATATTGATGCCAATCCTATTAAGATAGAAGCGAGTAGGTAATCTATGGTGGTTGCATTGCCACAAAAAATATTTAATTTTGTTAAGAGTATCAATTTTCCAAATCCAGTCGAAGTCTTCCTTCTCAGGCTGAAAATTTTCAATTAGGTCATAAGTGGACTTTAGAGAAAAAGTACCATTAGAATTGGTCTTCCAGATAGGGTGATCAAGATCACAAGATAAGGAAAAAGAGGTATTGATTATCGCAGCAATATCTTTTGGGAGTTCAAAAGAAAGTTTGGAACAATCTAACGTATTGCCATTAACTAGAAAAGCAACTTTAGCTTTAGATTCCTCTAGATTCAAGGGCCCACTGATGCAACTCCTTAGGGTTTTCCTTGAAGGAAGCCAGCTTTGGTCCCATAGGGCAGTATGCTTTCCATTTTCAATAACCCAATGAGTGTTGGGATTGCAAATTTTCCAACCTCTGAATAGATTATTCCAAATAAAAGAGGTATGCTTTGAAGTCTGCTTATGGATGTATCTATTACTAAGGACTTTAACCCAAAGGGATTCAGGGGAAGAAAGAAATCTCCAGGTTAAGCATGTGAGAATGGCCATGTTTTTGGTATTTGCTTTAGTAAGAGACAAGCCACCTAGGTATTTTGGCTTTGTGATAGAGTTCCAAGAGACAAGGTGAATCTTCTTCTTGGTAGAGGTAGTGCCCCAAATGAAGTTCCTTTGAACTCTATCAATCATTTTGAGAGTTTTGGAGGGAAGGAGATGAAATTGCATGATGTGGTTTGGAATAGAATTTAGAGTGGATTTAGCCAGGGTTACACGACCAGCAAGATTCAGAAATTGAGTCTTCCAGTTTGAGAGTCTAGATTGAAGGTTATCTAGAATGAACTGGTAATCTTTTGATCTTGGTTTGCTATTTAGGATAGGAAAGCCAAGATATTTTCCAAAGCAGTGGCCAATTTGAATATTTAGGATAGCACCAAAATGACAGACCATATTTTTATTAACGTTTTTAGAGAAAATAATTTTGGATTTTGAGGTGTTAACCTTTTCACCATAGAGGTTACAGAATAGATGAAGGGTTTCCTTAATGGCTATGATAGATTTATCATTAGCTTTAGCCATGAAGGTAAAATCATCAGCAAATAGGAGGTGAGAGATCTCAGGACCCTTAGGAGATAATTTAATAGGATTCCAGAGATTTGCTTCGACCTTGTGATTGATATAGATTGAAAGAAGCTCCAGGCTTAAGATAAAGATATAGGGTGACATCGGGTCACCTTGTCTGATTCCTCTACTAGGTTGGAAGTAAGGGGTTTTAGAACCATTAATGAGAATAGAGATAGAGGAGGTGGTAACACAAGATAAGATAAGCTTTGAAATATTCGGGGGAAATCTGAAGAAAGCTAGTATGGTACGGATAAAAGACCATTCAATTCTATCGAAGGCTTTCTCTAAGTCAATTTTAACTAACATTTCTCCCTTTGCACCTTTCATTTTGTTGAATTTGTGAATAATTTCCTGAATTATAATAGCGTTGTCAGAGGCTCTTCTGTTCTTCAGGAAGCTGGCTTGACAAGGGTTAATAAGGCTATCCAGATGAGGCTTTATACGATTGGCAATGATCTTATAAATGGTATTACACAAGCCTATGGGTCTGAAATTTTTTATATGGACAGCATTTTTAAATTTAGGGATCAAGCAGAGATAGGTAGTATTTAGGGAGTCTGGAATACTATTAGTATTAAAAACTTCATGACAAAGAGATTTAACAGAATTGCCCACTATATCCCAGTATCTTTGAAAGAAGAAAGGGTGAAGCCCATCAGGACCAGGGGCTTTATAAGGTTTAAAGGAAAAAATAGCACAAGTAATTTCACTGTCTAAAAGAGGACGGTCTAAATTAGTAAGGTCTGTTTTGTTGTACCATGAACTATTGTGGGAACAAAGGGGGCTAGTAACATGATCAGTAGTATAAAGACTTTGAAAATAGCCGGAGACATGATTAACCAAACATGTATGATCAAAAATGATGTTCCCCATATCATCTTGAAAGTGAGTAATGGTGTTTTTCCTACGCCTATTTAAAGTAGCAATTTGGAAAAACTTAGTATTCGCATCACCATGATTTAGCCAATCAATTCTAGATTTTAGGCGCCAAAATTCCTCTTCGTTTTTTAATAAATTAATAAATTCAGAAACTAAACTTGTTTCAAGATTTTGAAGAAAGCAACTAGTAGGATAATTTAAAGAAGATTGAATACCATTAATTCTAGCCAGTAGGTTTGCTTTCTTTTTAAAAATATTACCAAAAATATTTTTGTTCCAAATAGAGATTTCATGCTCAAAGTTTTTTGAAGCATCATGAAAGGATCTGTTTAACCAAGAGTGAGCAATAATATTTTTGAAATCAGGATGAGAGAGCCACATAGATTCAATTCTGAACGGCTTGTTATAATTTGTATTGGGCTTTCTATTAAGACAAATCAAAATAGGGTGATGGTCCGAATAGGTCTTGGGTAAATGAACAATCGAAGCATCTTTAAACTTAGTAATCCAATCATTGTTCGCAAGACATCTATCCAGTCGTTCCATGATAAGACTATCCCTATTTCTACTATGATTAGACCAAGTAAATCTAGGACCCTTAAAGCCTAGATCAATTAGGTTACAATAGTTAATACATTTGAGGAAGTTAGAAGTATTATTGAGCTTAATGGGTCTGCCTCCACTTTTATCCTTTTAATGAAGGATTTGATTAAAATCACCCCCTACAAGCCAGGGACCTTTATAGGAATTAAAAATACTAGCAAGATTATTCCACAAAAAATTACGATTTGAACTAGAAGTACTAGCATAGACAGTCGAGAAAAGCCATGGAAAGTTAAGAGAGTTATGGTGTACCTTTATCATTGCATGGACTTCATTACCGTTAATGTGAATGTTAGAGATGCTGACCAAGTCATTTTTCCATAGAACTGCTAGTCCACCAGAGCGACCAATTGTTGTTTGTTGTTTAGTGTTCGTTCACAAGTATGGTATTTGTAGTAGCTGATAAAATCCAGTGTTTGTATGTCCAAGATAATACCAGAGCACTAATATTATTATTGAAATTTGAAGCGTTTCCCAAAAAAATTGAGCAAAGAAACAGGTTACAATTAACAAGTAGTCCTATTTAAGACAAGGGAGACTTACAAAAATACCCATAAAACCTAAAATAATTACAGTCACTACCCACTACTTTCAAATATTACCCGATCTACCCACTAAATTATTTACTCACTCTATCCACCCAGACTTGTATATCATAGTTTATGCAGTATATCATAAAGGTATATACCTATAAGGCATAACAAAGGTATACAGTAATAAATGTCCCTGCAGACCTGTATATCATAATTTATGCAGTATACTTTAAAGGTATACCCCTATAAGGCATAACAAAGGTATACAATAATAAATGGGTAGGTTGGGTAAATACTTTTAGTTTTATGGGTAGTATAATTTGTAATGGGTATGACTTATAAATACTTTAAATTTTATGGGTATAGAGTGTAAAAATTCCTTAAGACAAATAGGAAAAAATAATTAATTGGTGACGCTTTAAGGAGTGGTTTTATATATGTTCGACGTGATAAAGTCATTACTCATTCATTTCAAGTATGAATTTAAATTCTATGCACTCCTGGTATATAAAATATTTGCATCATCAACTAACAATGACATGCTATAGCAGGTTACTAGCTTTTTTCTAATACTCCCTATGTTTCAATTTATGTGGCAACGTTTTCTTATCTGTCTGTTTCAAAAAGAATGACAGCATTATAAATTTGGTGACAATTTAACTTCAAAATTACAGTTTTGTCATTATAACTGAAATGATTTACAACCACACAAACATCTTTGACTTATTTTACACCACAAATTTTAAAAGTCTTCCTTTATTTCTAAAATTTTATGCTGAGTCAAAAAATAAAACGAATGGAGTAATTTTTTCTCTTTCTGTAATTAAAAGTAAATTTTTTTCTTTTCCTTCTCACTTCCTTCAACCCGCCCGTCTTTCTTGTTCTTCTAATCTGGAGATCCTTTTTCTTCCTGGCTTTCACTCCTGTCTATCTCTCTTTCTTCTTCAAAACCTTCCACTCTCTATTTATGAATTGTAGATACGGAAAATGGCTAGGAAAGTCAATATGTAGAGAAAGTTGAGAATTCTTAAAGGAATGAAATTGTCCCAGCAGGAAGATAGAATAAAAATAGTCTTGAAAAAGATTTAATCCCACAATTAACGCAAAACAAAGTTGAATCAACAATGTGGATTTCTTAAGAAAACTAAAAAACAAAAAACTAGGTGTGTATTCAAAAATTGAAGTTAATTTTGCGTTGTTTTTTAATTAACTGTACTTTCAGAATCAGTGAGCGAAGAAACTCCTCAATTAAATTTGGGCTCGAAAGAATGACACTGAAATAACATATACCTTTGCAATATCATATGAGATTTGTGAATGGTGCTTATGAGATTAAATTGCTTATATGTTGATAGATTATCGTAAGCACTTTTTGTGGTGAAGGATTTACTGATTCGTGCAAATTGATTCCCTACTTACAATCCACTTCAAGTTGCATTAACAAAATGACCCGTTCATGTTTGCTTAAAGTGTTAGTTGATACAAAGTGTATGATTCTGCAGGATATTGTTGGATTGGAGAATTTTTTTACGACAATCAAAAAGAAAACCATGAAATCTATTAGACTTTAATAAGTGGGTTGGGGAAGGAAATAATGATGGTTACCAATATCCACCTTGCCTTATTTATTCTTTTGGTCATATTTATTAAGCAAAATAAGTATATTAATTTAAACTTTGTGTACATCAACTATGCGTAGATTTTAAACTCTTAACTGTGCCATTCAGCTAAAAATATGCTAACTGTTCAGACCAACAGCGGCCACTAAGGATTTGACGAAAAAATAAAATTGTACTTGTACTTAGGCCCCATTTGTTTGCACTTAATGGGGCTCTTAATCTGAATTGGACAGATTTGGACCCATTAAGTTTATTTGTTTTTTTTAAAATAAGTACTGAATACCTCTTACTATCCTCTGCCCTAAAAAGATGGATGCAAGTATCTGTATCCCATTCAGCTTTGCTTTTTTGTACGCCACTTTTCTAGGAACTGCTTTTTTTTTTTACGGAACTAATTTTCCACCAACTTTTATTTATCTGCAAAGTTCAGAACTCTCTCTCATATATTTTTTCACAAGCTTCACTCTCTCTTGGATTATCAAAGGGTGTAATCAAATATCTTCAACCTAAACTGGTAAGATTCTCTTTATAAATACTTCATCTTTTTGTCTACTAAATATCTGTTCTTAAAACTTTTTTAACTTTCTTGTATTAGTTCTTGATTACTTTATTTAGACAAAAGTAGCAGAATTTTGATTTCATTAGAACATCTTTATGTAGAAAAGCTGTTAACTTTGTACTTAAAAAATTGGGAACAAATATCGAATATGCCGAGAATTGGCTTTGGTGAATAGATTTTTCCCTCGCACGAGTAATGGTAGAATAAAAGTCAACTCCTTCATACAATGAATCAATTTCAATTGTTGTCTGAGCAGAGCTGTCCTCAATCTTCTCAAAGCTCTTGGGTTACCAGTAATATCCCTCTTGTGCTTTCTCTTGAATTCTTGTACAAAGTGGTCCTATGAGTTAGGTTCACTCATTGAATCACAGACATTGAATCTAGTTGGTCAGCAAAATATTAAGTCAGAGAGAAGAAAACGATGGAGAAGAATATGAATTACCATGCAAGAGCACAGACAAACTGCCCCTTGAGAAATAGTCATACACAAGTAGCTTCTCATCTTTGGAGTAATAATAAGCACGCAAGGGAATTGCGTTTGGATGCTGTCCAACTCTACCAATAATTTTCATCTGCTGTTCAAAATCCTTCTTCCCAACAATGACTTCTTTTAATCTTTTAACCACTACAGTTGTTGACTCCTCCAAAATAGCCTTGTATGCGGTTCCAAAACTCCCCTTTCCTAGCACTTCAGCCGAAGCCCTCAGCAACAGCCTCATCCGGGTTAATGCTCTTGCAGAGCTCCTTGCCATTGAATTTTCTTTCCTATAGGAGACACTGCGAGATTAATAATTGCTTTTTATGTGGGAAAAACTAAATGTACTTAATAGTTGCAATCTTGTTGGGCAAGTACAATGTAGAAAATTAGTCCTGATGTAATGACAGTTAAAGCAATGTAGAAAATGGAGTCTCCAACATCTCCAGTTCAATTCTTGCCAGTCATTGATGATGAAAATGTCTTGATTGGTATTGTTTCATTACATGGGCTGGTTTCTGCAGGATAAAGATATATGGAATATTTAGAATATAGGCCTTAGCCTCCAATGTAGAACTTATATTTAAATACTTCTCTTCCAGATTACTTATGCTAGAAAATTCTAGTTGACTGACTTTGTTCATTCTACTTGTGATTGAATTAGTCCAAGTGCTATAATCATTATAATTGTGTGTTTCAGTGATGGAACAATCTTGTGAAAATTCAAGAGCAAATTGGAAAAATATGGATGTAGTAAAAACTTTTTTAGAAACTTGTATTCAAGAAGTGTCCTTGAACGGAAGACTTGGAAGTAGTTTGAAGCCAGATTCATGGAACAAGTTTAAACTAACTCTGCAGACTTTTCATGGGTTTAATGTTACACAAAAGCAGATGAAGAATCATTATGATTATCTAAAAGAAAAATATCAAGCTTGGTTGCCAATTACTAGAAAGACGGGCAATGTTTATGATCCAACAACCAATACTATTTTGATGAATAATAGTGAGTGGGATGAGTACATAAAGGTTAGTTCATTATCTTGAAATTTTTTAAAGTTTATTATGTATAAAATAAGGTTTGACGTCCATTTTGAAGCTATGATCTTATATTTGGATATAGGCTCATCCAAAAGCAAAGACATTGAGGACTTCACCTTTACCCTTTCCGGATCTTTGTACAACACTTTTTGATGGTGCTACTGCAACAGGCTTTTATGGTTGGAGTCCAAGTTGTACATTTCCCCGGCCTGGTTCTTCTTCTGTATCTATAGATATAGATACGCTTGATGGTATTGAAGACTTACTTGGTGAAAAAAATGATGAAGCTCCTAATAATTTCGCATCTCAATCTTCAGTTCCAATTGAAAGAAAACCTTTGGGAAAGAAAAGAAAATCATCATCTCATTTGGAAATTGATGAGAAGATGAGTACTGCACTGGATTTATTGATTAAACAAGGTAGCGGGCCTGACATTAACGAATGTATGGAAAAATTAGACGGTCTTGGATGGGGAGAGCCACTTTATACCACAACCGTGACTGTACTTTGTGAAAATGACAACTATAGGAAAGCATGGATGAGAATGATAGAGGTCGACAAATTAGAGCGCTGGGTTACCTCAATCGCAAAAATAATGGGACTTATTTGATTTTGCTAGTTAGCTAAATAACATTAGATGTTTTTTATTCTATGGAACCTTTCTTTTTCAATTGGCATTGTATGCTTATGGATAGCTTAATATTATTAAGCTTGTGGAATAATTTATGTTTATGAAATAATTTATTTCATGTCTTGTTTATTAAGGCCGTGTAACTTTTTAGTTTGTCAAATACATACCATATTATGCTTACTATTGCTTATTCAATATTCCCTTTGTTAAAACAGTTTTGACATGTTAAGAATGATTTAAGTGAGTTTAAAGTAATAATATGACCATATATGATGTTTATATGTTGAATATAAAGTTTGGGAAAAATCAGATTTAAGTTGCGGAAAAACCGACTAAGGAATTGCCTTGTAACGAAGCTTTTTCAGCAATTAATTTCATATGTTATATAAAGTCTTTTGGGGACATATCATATATCAAATTGAAGGTCTTGGAGTGTAGTTTCCAACAATTTTAACGGTTTGCTCATATAACTTATAGATAAAAAGATATGAGCGTCAGAAGTCAGACCAGAAAAAGGGACATAAGCGCAAAAGAGGGCTAGAAATGAAATGTTTTTATTATAAAAGAGAAATTTCTCTCTCTCTCTCTCGACATTTCCAGTAAACCCACGATATAAACAGAGCTTTCCTCAGTTTGAATCCATTTTTTTTGATTTTGAAGAAAGAACATCAATTTTGACACGAAACGGAAGACGGATTGCGTCAAAACGCTCTACGCGATTAGGGTAACATTATGCTACCTTCAGTTTCGTCTATAGTTTGAGTTTTAGAATTACTTCATAGCTAAGTAAAGTATCTAAATTCTATTTTATAGCTTGTTTAAGCTTTAGAAGGTGTGGAATTCAAAGAAAACGAAGTTTAGAAGCTAGAAACATCAAAGGTATGTAAGGCTAAACCTTTCTTTTGGCAAGGCATGTATCTTTTAGATTTTGAAGCTTTTATTAGTTTTAAATTTAGTTTTTCTTGTGAGAAACTTGTATGGTACCAAGGAAACCTTGTATATACTTAATTTGGTACTAAAATCCAAGGTGAAAGACGTCCAAATCAGAAAGACAAAACGTTTCAAAATCTGGAAAATTATTTTGAACTTTGGACAGTTGTTAGTATATTGATCATAACTCCTTATACAAAATTGATATTAAGATGATTTAAGAATCTCCAGAATCCTAATACATATATCTGCAACTTTCATGAAGACCATGAGGTCTATAACTTTTATCTGCACCCTCAAAACTATGATGCAATACAGGACGCTGGTACTGTCCAGAAATTCTGTACATCCGTGGAATTGTTACGCCACTCTCATCTTGTTATCCAGTTAATTTGTTTATGTTATCAGTTTATCCGGGTATCCATTCCTGTGTATAGTATAGTGCTGGTTATGTTTTACGTATCATCCAGTTTCAGGGGAAACTCTGCCGAAATTTTTATAAAAATCAAAGAGTTAGACAGATTCTAAGTTTCAGGTTGTGTCTATAATTCCATCCAGAGTTTTCTTATCATTCCTTTGAGTCCATATATGTTGTTGCCACATGTGTTATGCCTCATACATGCTTATGCTTATATTGTGATCATGTTATGTGTGATTTGGAGTCCCCCATAGAGGCTGGACATTGGACACACAGTCCGGTCGCGTGTGATACTACCCGTCTGGGGGATACAGCCCCTCTGGTTCAGGCGGGAGTTGAAACACCTAGTGTGACCAGGTGTCATTCACACACTCTGACCAGAGAGACTAGATATTACTGGCTGGGGGGGGGGGGATATAGCCCATAACACCCACCAGGTTTGTTATATATGCGTATATAGCCACAATATGCACTGCATGATTATACATGAGGCTAGTTCCGGTTTTCAGTTACCTGATTTGGGGGGATACAGCCCATAACGCCAGACAGGTACTAGTTCAGATGTTCAGTTACCTGATTTGGGGGGATATAGCCCATAACACCAGACAGGTACCAGTTCAGATAACAGTTCAGCTTTAGCTCGGTACCAGTTATCAGTTCTCAGTTATCAGCCACCAGTTCTTAGCGTCAGTATCAGTTGACAGTTATCAGTTCTCAGTTATCAGCCACCAGTTCTTAGCGTCAGTATCAGTTGACAGTTATCAGTTCTCAGTTATCAGCCACTAGTTCTTAGCGTCAGTATCAGTTGACAGTTATCAGTTCCAGTTTCTAGTAACCAGCTATCAGTCATATTACAGTTATTTATCAGTATAGTTCAGCTCAGTCTTCAGTTTCAGATTCAGCTAGACTTCAGTTTATATTCAGGTCATGTTTAGTACGTTCTTCAGATTTCCAGCTATATTGCTATGCTCCAGCTCATGTTTACATATTTATATTCCAGCCTACAGTTTCATTCAGCTATGACATATTATATGCTCATGCCTTACATACTTGGTACATATCGTACTCACGCCTTTTTTTTGGGCGCTGCGTTTCATGCCGCGCAGGTGCAGATAGATCAATGGTTGGACCACGTTAGTAGGCCATCTATCAGCTACTGGAGTCACTCCACTTACTCCCGGAGTTACTTATCTTTTGGTATGTGTACAATCAGCCAGCTTGGGTATGGCGGGGCCTTATTTCGTCCTTTGTATATTCAGTTCATCACTCTTAGAGGTCTGTAGATATGTCCCTGTGTGGTTCAGTCAGTATGTTATGTATGTCAGCTTATGTTAGCCTTGTCAGCTTTTTGCATTGCATAATTCTCATCAGTTAGGTTTATGTTTATTTCGTTTATCAGTTATATTCATGGTTAGCAGATTATCAGGAGGATTAGTGATGATCGACACTTAGTGTTGGTCATCCACCGCGGCCCTAAGTTGGGTCGTGACAAAAGTGGTATCAGAGCAGTTCAGTCCTAGGGTGTCTACAGGCCGTGTCTAGTAGAGTCTTGTTTAGGAGTATGTTGCGCGCCATACTTTTGAACAGGAGGCTACAAGGCACTTCAGGACAGTTGTCTTTCTTTCTTCTCTAGATCGTGCGATAGAGCCATGATTATAAAATTCAGCCCTCTAACAATAGTAATTTCAGCAAAGCGATGCCGCCAAAGAAACTAACAGCTGCCCAGAAGGGCAAGGTTATTGCCGGCCAGGGTATTAGTAGAGTGCCACCTAAGGTGGATGAGAGTGAGGAGTCCAGACCTGAGGCTCCATCTGAGGCCTCACAGATCCTATCAGTTCAGGGTGATATTAGAGGTACTGCAGCTACTATACCTCCACATTCTCAGCCTGATAGTCAGGGGCAGGAAATGAGGGATGCCATCAGATTATCGACCAGTGTTGTAGTTGCTTAGACTAGATAACATAGTGCAGATGCCCATGGAGATGTTGGATCCAGGATCAATGATTTTATCAGGCTAGAGCCTACAGTCTTTATCGGATCCCGTACAGGAGAAGACCCTCAGGATTTTCTATTGAGGATAGCTAGAGTGTTGAGGGTTATGCACGTGTCAGACACAGAGTTAGTAGAGTTGGCTGCATTCAGATTGCATAACCTAGCAGCAGGGTGATACCAGACATGGGAGCTATCTAGACGGCCTGATGCTACTCCCACGACTTGGAAGGAATTCTCAGATACCTTCCTTTATCAGTATATGCCTATAGAGACATAGGGAGCCCGTGCTAATCAGTTCCTGACCTTGAGACAGGGAAGTTTGAGTGTAGAAGAGTATAATTATTGCTTTAATTATTTAGCATGGTTTGCCCCTACGGTGGTAGTGAGTATGGAGGATAGAATTCACAGGTATATAGTGGGACTAGCTCCACACCTAGTGAACGAGCGTATGACAGTTGCTATGCAGTCATGTATGAACATAACATTCAGGCATTTGCTTTGTTACTTGAGGAGAGGAAGCAGAAATAGAGAGCCGACAGGGATAAAGTGCTAGACAAGAGGGGCAGATTTTCTGGTTCGTTTGGAGAGACGTCTGGAGCGAGTAGATAGCAGAGTGTTAGAAAACTACCAGCTAGTATACCTACATAGTCTTGTGGCTTTAGATCTGATAGACCTCCTCAGTCCAGATCTAGTCACACATCACTGACTTCAAGATTAAAGTGTCGTGGTACATCTATACCGGCCAGTCAGACATATCCCAGATGTTTAGATTGTGGTAAACGCCACTTGCGTCCATGTCAGTTAGGAGTTGATACTTGTTATATTTGTCGCGAGGCAGCTATTTCATGAAAGGTTGCCCGCCTAGGGGTGGCAGTTGTATAGCCCAGCCAGCTAGATCACCAGTTGCTTGCTCAGCATCAGCACGCCATCAGGGGCATGTTCTTCAGGATGGCACCTGTATAACAGGAAGAATTTAAGGAGCAATTGAAGGATTTGTTAGATAAAGGCCTCATCAGACCCAGCATTTCCCTGTGGGGAGCCTCGATGCTATTTGTAAAAAAAAAAAAAAGAAGAAAGATGGCTCTCTACGCATGTGCATAGATTACAGACAGCTGAATAAAGTCATTATTAAGAATAAATACTCTCTGCCCAGGATTGATGTCTAGTTTGACAAGCTCCAGGGTGCCAAGTGCTTCTCGAATATAGATTTGCGATCAGGCTACCATCAGGTTAGAGTTAGAAAATCTGATATACCTAAGACTGCATTCAGGACTAGGAATGGCCATTATGAGTTTTTAGTGATGTTGTTTGGACTCACTAATGCCTTTGCAGTATTTATGGATCTAATGGACAGCGTATTCAGGCCTTATTTAGATTTATTTGTGATTATATTTATTGATGATATTCTCATCTATTCAAAGTCTGAATCAGAGCATCCGGAGCACCTACGCACAGTATTGGGTACTCATCGGGACCAACAATTATATGCTAAGTTCTCAAAGTGTAAATTCTAGATAGATTCAGTAGCATTTCTTGGCCACATAGTTTCAGCAGAAAGAATTAAAATAGATGACCAGAAGATCTAGGCTGTGAAGAATTGGCCCAGTCCTACGACGCTAACTGAAGTACGTAGTTTTCTGGGTTTGGAAGGTTATTACAGAAGGTTCACAGAAGGTTTTTCCTCCATTGCAGCTCCACTGACCAAATTGATACAGAAAATTGCTAAATTTGAGTGGTCTTATTCTTGCGAGCACAGCTTCCAAGAACTAAAGAACAAGTTGATAACAGCTCCAGTACTTACACTTCCAGAGGGATCTGAGGGCTATGTCATTTATTGTGACGCTTCTCGAATTGGTCTTGGTTGTGTTTGATGCAGCACGGAAAAGTAATTGCCTATGCTTCCAGGCAGCTGAAAAAGCACGAGAAGGACTACCCTACCCATGATCTGGAGCTTGCAGCAGTTAATTCATGCATTGAAGATTTAGAGACGTTATTTGTACCGTGTTCATGTTGATATATATACAGATCACAAGATCCTCTAGTACATATTTAATCAGAATGAGCTAAACTTGCGACAACGGCGATGGCTAGAGTTGCTAAAGGACTATGACATGGAAATTCTTTATCAGGTAAAGCGAATGTTGTAGTTGATGCCCTTAGTCATAAGTCCATGTGTAGTTTATCTTACTTACAACCACAAATGAAAGAGTTAGCTCATGCACTCCACCAGTTGGTCAGCATGGGAGTCAGATTAATTGATTCAGAGGACGGAGGAGTTACAATTCAGAACGCAGCCACTACTTGCCTAGTGACATAAGTAAAGCAGCGCCAGTATGAGGATCCAGTTCTAGTTCAATACAGGCAGATAGCCAGAAGAAAACCAAAATTATTATATAGGTTACTAGTGACGGGGTTCTTATATATAAAGATAGACTTTGTGTTCCCGATGTTGCAGATTTATGTGGACAGATTATGACAGATGCACATTATTCCAGATACACTGTTCATCCTAATTCGACTAAGATTTACCATGATCTTAAGCAGATTTATTGTTGGGACGAAATGAAGCGTGATATAGCAGAATTTGTGGCTCAGTGTGCTAACTGCCAGCAGGTTAAAGTCGAGCAAAACCTAGTGGCTTGTTACAGGAAGTCGAGATTCCATCATAGAAATGGGAAGCAGTGAATATGGACTTCATTACAGGCTTGCCCCGTATGCGGAGCATATATGACTCTATTTGGGTTATAGTTGACAGGCTTACTAAATGAGCTCATTTCTTTCCTGTTAGAACTACATATACAGCAGAGGATTATGCCAGACTTTATATCAGAGAGATAGTGCGCCTACATGGTATTCCAGTATTTATTATTTCAGACGGGGGCGCACCAGTTTACAGCTAATTTCTATAGATCGTTCCAGACAGGTTTAGGGACACAGGTGTATTTGAGTACAGTATTTCATCCATAGACAGACAGACAGGCTGAGCGGACCATTCAGACATTAGAAAATATGCTTAGAGCTTACGTGTTAGATTTTAGAGGCAGCTGGAATGGTCACCTACTGTTGATAGAGTTTGCATATAATAATAGCTATCATTCTAGCATACAGATGGTGCCATATGAAGCTTTGTATGGGCACAAATGCAGGTTTTCTATATGATGGTTCAAGGTTGGCGAGTCTCAATTGATAGGTCCAGACTTAATCCAACAAGTAATTGATAAAGTCAAGTTGATCAGGGAAATATTATTAGCAGCACAGAGTAAACAGAAGTCCTATGCAGATAACCAGCGTCGAGATTTAGAATTTCAGATTGGCGATTGGGTATTCCTGAAAGTATAACCTGTGAAAGGCGTTATGAGATTTGGAAAGAATAACAAGATTAGCCCTAGATTTATTGGTCCATATCAGGTTATCAGGTGACTTGGGCGTGTTGCCTATGAATTAGACCTTCCAGCAGACCTTCAGGAGGTACATCCAGTATTCCATGTTTCCATGCTCAAAAAAATGTGTCAGATATGTTAGCCTTGTCAGCTTTTTGCATTGCATAATTCTCATCAGTTAGGTTTATGTTTATTTCGTTTATCAGTTATATTCATGGTTAGCAGATTATCAGGAGGATTAGTGATGATCGACACTTAGTGTTGGTCATCCGCCGCGGCCCTAAGTTGGGTCGTGACAGTTCTTATTCGTTCCAGAATTCAAATTATTGACTTGATGACCTCTTGTTACAGGGATATTCCCGTAAAAACTGACTACTATATAGTATTGTAAAGTTTGTGAATTAAACAACTAGGAGATGTTCTAGTCAATTTCTTCTTTCTATTTTCTTTGAGTAACTTTAAAAGACCATAAGTTATAGGCATGGAACAAAGTCATAGAATTCTTCAATTATTTTTTTTACCTCTAATTTAGTCTATCTACACTATTAGCGTAAAGGAATGCTTGCAATATGAGTGCATTTAACGGAGCATATAATTATCATTTAGATCATGATTTAATAGTGCAAAATTTCTTTTCCTTCTTTTTTGGTTAAGGAAGTAGCTACTCATTACTCAATTATTTAAATGTAATCTGGAAATCATACCTATATTTTCTAAAAAAGTATTTCAGGTTTTACAATTAAATTTGTATTTAGTTGAGTCTTAGGCGACCGTTTATATCTTAATTTGATCGATTGATGAGCAGTTTACGTTTGACAAGTAATCGATTTTCTGAGTATTAATTCGAAAGCAATGCAAGTATCAAGTTCGAAGGAACAGAATGATGAATTCGATGATGTAGTGCAATGAGTTCAATTCGAGAGCAAGTGTGATCGAATAAACGAAGACAAGCAAAGGATTCACAGTTTATGATGATCGATTTAATATGGTTTCAGACAAATTACGAATAATGCGCACAATTACCACTTTACCGAAGGCGATTTAAAAATTAGTTTCGTTCAATATTGAATAAGCGATTTCGATAAGATTCGATGAGTAAGGCTATGGTAGAATTAAATTATCGATGGCAAAGGTGCAAGATTATATGACTTAACCGATGACAAGTTTGATGAAATGAACTTTATCAAATTAATGCTACGATCAAAATGTGACAATGACAATTACTTAACGTGATCGATATTAATAAGCAAATATACTAAACAATGAATCAGTTATATGATCAATGCAATGACAATAGATCAACAAAATCGATGATGATAAACAGATATGTTAGGCAATGAAAATAGCATGCAAACAGCAGAGTAGACACTAATAAATCAATGAACAAAAGCAGTAAAGCTTATTGTATTGGAGAATCGGAGGTTGGTGATTTGATGAAAGAGATGAATCCTCCTCCAAGTTTGAACCAAGCTGCGATTGATGTTTGATACAATAGTTGAGATTATAACAGTAATGGTAGATTTGCTATAGTAATAAACTGAT
This sequence comes from Petunia secreta, assembly GCA_029990175.1. NCBI lineage: Eukaryota > Viridiplantae > Streptophyta > Magnoliopsida > Solanales > Solanaceae > Petunia > Petunia secreta. The sequence goes on from JARKIP010000565.1 coordinate 83,225, forward strand.
GAAATAGGGATACTTTTGTTCAGATGAACGTAAGTTACAAATGGGGAAATGGGGGCTTATTTATAAGTTAGCTAAGCGTGGAGTTCCCAACCCTAGAAGAACTTCACACCCTCACGTCTCTTCAGCAGTTACCCACATCTCGCAGATTGTGCTGGATCCGTTTCGATAAAAGCGGAATAAGATCAGACGTCGTTATCTGATAAAACCACTGTCTTCGAGATCTTTCGATCACAATGCAACATAATCGATCACACTCCTTTCGATCAAGGTTACTTTGTCTCGAGCTCGTTTTATAATGTCTTCAAAAGTTTGTTCTTATCTTGTCACGTAGTTGACCACGTGCCACTTGCATGATCGGACAAAATTCAACCAATACAGATAGTCCCTCCACTTGCCAAGCGTGTGTTCGAAAAACTTGGCAAGTGGCTTGAGACTTTAGGCGGAAAAACACGTGGAGCATTCGTGGCCCTTCAATTTGAAACGTCAAACTGTCACTTCAACTTCTCATCGCTGCACGTGTCAGGCATCATGTGGATGACAGTTTTCATCTGTTACCGAGGCAATGATGACTTTTGCCTTATAAATCCAACCTTAAAATCATTTTGCAAACTTTACAACTTCCAAAACTTTCAAAACTCTCCAATCTCTTCAAGTAAAATTCCAGAATTTCTTGCTTGTGTTCTTCAACTCTGTTTTAAGTTTCCAGATTAGTTTTTCAAGCCACCAAGTTTACATTTGTTCAAAATGCCTTTATCTACTCAAAATGTTGCTGGTATTAGAACCGCTGCTTCCACCGCTCCTGCCGCCACAGCACCACCGCAGTCTGCCGCGGCGGTGGGGCAGATCGCCACCGTTGCTAGTCCTTCAGGGGACAAGAAGGACAAAAAACGAAAGGAGAGAAAACCAAAAGACTTCGGCCCCAAGAAGCTATATTCGGAAATTATTCCGAAGAAGTTCACTTATGAAAATGATTGCAAGGTAAGTGTTCAAAGTGAATCAGAGAAGAATAAGAAGAAAAATATTCCCATTGATTCTGTATACTGCGCGATTACTCCTGAGTCGATACCACGAGTTCGGGAAGACTGTGGTTGGAAGACTGACATAGTGGATGTGATGTGTCCCCTTCGATGTGATGTGTCCTCCGAGGAAGTCGACTTTGGCCATCCACATCGAAGGTCATTCAATAGTGTTGACTTACCCTTTTAAAATCGGTTTCTCTCTTCCAATCGAAAATGTGATCGAGGAATTTTGTAGAATGTACAATGTCTGCCTTGGATAGCTTTCTCCAGTGATATAAAGAATGGTGGTGATTATGCGATGGATCGCAGAAACGGCGGAAGTGGAACTGACACTTCGCCATATCCTCAACATCTACTCCCCCCCCCCCCAGTTTATAAGGCAGGGGTGATCAACTTGGCCAAACGAGGCCAGCGGGCCCTGATCTCTGACAATGATGATGATCTTCATGGATGGGACCAACATTTTGTTTTCATCCCCACGGAGCAATTGACCGCGCCCGGAAGGGAGCTGCTTCCGAGTGTATGGAACCGAACTCGTAAGTGTTTATCTATTTCTTATTCTTTGAATAAATTTGTAACTTGTCTGACCTTGAAAATTCATCTTCCCATCTTCAGCCGACAAGGTCCTGTTTGATCAAGTTCCCGACATCGTACCATGGTTGATCAGAGTTCTGGACAAGACAACCAACGATCAGAGGGCTTGGAAGCCGCGGACCCTGAAGGCCAAAAGTCATGGTAAACTTCTTTCCTCTGAGTTTGTACGTTAATTTTCTCTTCCCACTAATCTTTGAATTTTCATAGCTACTGGCACCGGAGGTGAGCCCAGGGACGAAGAAGTTGAAGTCGAGGGCGAGGAAAAGGTCGATGACGTTCCTCCTCCGAAGAAAAAGAAGAAATCCTTCAAGGATTTGAGAAGTAGATATTTGCTCAAGGTTGTAGGAAAAGAGCAAGGGGCAGCTCATCGGTTGCGCCCCAAACTATCGAAGAGGTGATTTCTGGGACGAGCTCAGCTATTAAAGCGGCGAAAGCCGCCGAAGAAGTGACCACGGTTGTTGACCTCGAGGAAGGCGAGGCCGGAGAAGAATCGGGGTTTGATCGATTGGTGAGGCGTCCCAAAAAGCCTGTGAAGAAAAGGCTCCAAGAAACAGCTATTCACCTTAAAGCGGCTGAACAACTTGGGGACCTTTCGGCTAACTTAAGAGGCGAATATTCCCACCTGTCTCCAATAGCCGAAGAGGTAACTTTGGTCTCAGGAGGCTTACCCAGCAAAGAGGGCGCCATCGTTTCCTTGGGCATTGTGCCCGAGGTTGAGTAGGAGATGATCGATGTCTTCGATCGAAGTATCAAGGAGAGGGATCCGACAAAAGGAAAAATGCCGGCCTTAGATCGGCCAACGACGAGGGCGAAATCTAAATACAATGAAGAGATGGGTTCGTCATTTTTTAGTGTGGATCATGCTGACCCGATCGTACCTCTTCCTCGAGGTAAAGATGCTGCTGCCTTCGCTGCTTTGTATGAATCTGAAGCATTGGGCGACAGGTCACTTACAATAAACGTGCTGCGCAACATTGACCTGCTTAGGTGCCCGAAGCAGCTTTCTGACTACCTTTTTGATGTTATGGGCCCGATAGAGCAAGCTCGTTTGAATACGCATGATGACTTGAGCTTTCCTTCGTAGATTGCTTTCGCCAGTTTTAGGGTAAACTTCTATCATCTACTTTCTTTCTTTCCTTTGCATTTTATTGAATCTTACTTATGACTTGCTTTCAGAACTCCATAATGGCGATCGTAACAGCTGATCGGATTTGTCAGCTTCAAGATGGAGCCAAAGAACTAAACAAACAAATTGTTCATCTTACTTCGGCGGGGGAAGAGCTGCATCGAAAACTGAAAGCTTTGGAGGCTGAGCACGCTGAACTTTTGGCCAATTTCGACAAGAGCACGAATGAACATGCCCTTCTTCAATCTGAGTTGGAGTCTTAGATTCGAGCTTTGAACGAGCAACTTAGCCAACACGAAGCCAACTCGGAACTGAAGTGTGTCGAACTCAGCTTTGCCTTGGAGAGCAAGAATCGAGAGCTGGCTGAAATGACCAAGGAACTCCAAACTCTTTGTAAGGGCAATGAGGACTTAAATGTTCAAGCCAACAGCATGACGGAGAGGATTCGAGTGCTTCAAAAAGAATCAACCAACCTAAGGCGCAATCTCGAAGAAGAATTTGAGAAGAAAAGGGGTTTGATCCTTGCTGAATCAAGGCGCGATGTGCTCAGAGAGATGCTGGATCGAAATATTGATATTCCTACTAAGTTGAATGACGCGGTTGCCATTGTGAGGTTGCCTCGTGAAGATCTTGGTCTCCCTGCAAGCGCTTCCGATGAAGGCTCTGACGGAGATGATGAATGAGTCGTGATTTGAACTCGTTTTTTGTTTAGTCGTTTTCGACCAGTAGCTTGGTCTTTTGTTTTTTGAAACGATGAGGTCTTTTGACTGATGTATGTAAATATTTTCGAATGAATGAATTATGCTTTTAAGACTTCCTTTTATCGCTTTGTATGTTGTTTTTCGAAGATAAGCTAATTTGATCGTTCGAAATGTTAAAGATTGAGCGATAGTCGTCGGAAAGAATGTGATGTGATTGGGGACCAATGTACTTAGTGCGTAGTAAAGAGTGATGTCTCACTTTCACGCAATGCACTCTTCGAACAACTTCGAGTTCGGAAACTTAGATTTAAACACTTGTAAAAAAATTGGAATTGTAAAATTCAAAATTCAGTAATTCAAAGATCGATAACACAAAATGGCCAGTGTTGTAGAGATCGTAAAAATGATTAAGTTTTGTATATTATTGAAGTATTGGCCGCTATCGGGCGCTTGATACATTTTTGGATCTGTTGATTCGATCGGTTACACAATATGGCCGTTAGAAGGCATTGACAACAAAAAAATTCCTTGATTTCTAATGGATCGTTTACATATTGCATGTCTCATCTAAACGAACAGTCCCCAGTTTTGAGTGAAAACATTGGGGCTTGAAGTTTTCGTCAATTTTGAACGAGACTCCAGTTCGAGTGAAAACGTTGGGGATTGAGGCCTTCATCGAATTTTGAACGAGTCCCCCGGTTTTGTCTTCAATCGATCTCGTCTTCATCTTCGAAATAAGTCCCCAGTTTTTTGGGCAATCCCTAGTCCTTTTGTGCGATTATCTTACCAACTCCATTCCCCCTAGTGTTTGGGTGCGAAGTATGAGTAATCGAACACTGGATCTCAACTTTCGACATCTGAAATGAAAACATTGAAGGAAAAAACAACGAGAGAGAGCGTTAAAGATGAAGACCACGTTAGAGTATTCGTCAGACTTATCGACCCCGATTGGAGCATTTTGAGCTCAAGTATTCGTGGGTGATGTTTGTCATCATTCGATTCCAACTATGCATATCATCTAAAACTGTTAGTACCAAATAATCGATAACCAAATGTGCCTAATGGAGGGAAAATGAATATTATGTAAAGGAAAGAAAAAATGGAATTTGATCATGCGATACCGTAGCGTTTTTAGAAATAATACTTCTTCAATTGTGTGATATTCCACTTGAAGTCGACTGGCTTGGAGTTCATTGTTTCGAGCTGGTATGAGCCTTTTCCGATCACTGCTATGACCTGATAGGTTTTCTCCCAATTTTCTCCCAGTTTGCCTTTGTTTGGTTCATCCTTCTTTGGCTTTTTGACCCTTAATACATAATCACCTACATTAAAAGCTCGATACCTGATTTTTTTTGTTGAGGTAGTTTTCTGCTCTTTGTTTCTGTGCTTGTATCCGAACTAGTGCCATATCTCTTTTTGCCTCGACCAAATCCAAGTCTATCAGCACGGCTTCCTTGTTTGATTCATCGGTGGAGTGAGTGAACCGAAGGCTAGGTTCACCAATTTCCACCGGAATCAATGTTTCTGCTCCATAGACAAGTGAGAACGGAGTTTCCCCAGTGTTGTGCTTCACCGTTGTGCGATGAGCCCACAGCGCACTTGGAAACTCGTTCAGCCAGTTACCCTTTGATTCGTCCATCCTCTTTTTCAAGTACTCGATTATCGTCTTGTTGGAAGACTCACATTTTCCGTTTGTGCTGGGGTGATAGGGTGTTCATGCAATCCGCTTGATCCCCCACTTCTCGAAAAAGGCTGTGATTCGTCTCCCCACGAACTGTTTGCCGTTGTCGTATGTGATCTCTTTTGGGATCCCAAAACGGCAAATGATGTTCTGGTGAATGAACTTGATAACTTCATGTTCACGAATTTTAGCCAAAGTAATTGCTTCTACCCACTTAGAAAACTAATCTGTCAAGATTAAAATAAATTCTACCCCACCGGGCGCTGTTGGAAGCGGCCCGACCAAATTCATTCCCCACTTCATGAACAGCCACGGTGACGTGATTGAATGAAGGGGCTCTGCTTGTTGATGTATGAGGCTTTCAAATCGTTGACATTTATCACACTTACAAATGAAGTCCTTGGCATCCTCTGCGATTGATGGCCAATAGTATCCAGCTCTGATTATCTTCCGAACCAACGATTTACTACCAGAGTGATTGCCACATTCACCTTCATGAACCTCTCTCAACACATAGCTCGTTCCATCTGGCCCAACGCACTTTGCTAAAGGGCCATCGAACATTCGCCTATAGAGTTGGTTATCTATAAGGCAATATCTAGCTGCTTTAGCTTTGAACGATCAAGCGGAACTTTTATCTTCGGGCAGAGTGCCTGCCTGCAAATAGGACAAATATTTGTTTTTCCAATCCCAAGTATGGTTAACATTGTTTACCTCTTTGATGCTCCGAAAGAGTGGGGATTCAAACAAATGAACCACCGTTTCATCGAGTTCTCCATCGATGGCAGCTGCAGAACTGAGGTTGGCCAAGGCATCTGCCTCGATGTTGTCCTCCCTCGGGATCTGGGCTATCTTCCAATCCTGAAAAGAAGTTAGAAGATTTTGTACCTTGTCGAGCAGTTGCTGCATTCTCGAATCTCGAACACAAAAATCCCCTTGGATTTGGTTCACCACCAGCTATCCAACCGTTCGATTTTCAAGTCTTTTGCGATCTTTAAACCTGCAGTGAGGGTCTCATATTCGGCCTCGTTGTTAGTCTTCACATATAACTTGATTGCATACTTGAGTTTTTCACCGGTAGGTGCTATCAGCAAAATTCCAAGGCCAGTTCTTTTCACATTTGAAGCTCCATCGGTGTACATCATCCAGACTCCGGGATCTAGATCTCTCATCATTAGTTCCTCTTTCTTTGCTTCCGAAAAGATGTTAGCGCTAAAGTCTGCTACAAAATCAGCTAAAACTTGAGATTTTATGGCGGTGAGAGGCTGGTAAGTGATATCGTACTCACTCAGCTCGACCGCCCATTTAATTAATTGACCGAAAAGTTCTAGTCGATGTAAAATATTTCGTAATGGAAAAGAAGTTATAACAGATATAGAATGACCTTGGAAATACGGTCTTAGCTTTCTTGCTGCAGTGACTAGTGCGAGTGCCAGTTTTTGTAAATGTGGATATCTTGTTTCTGCATCTAATAGTGTTTTACTAACATAATAGATTGGAAATTGGTTACCTCCGTCCTCACGAATGAGGACAGCACTCACAGCCACTTCGAAAACAGCCAAGTAGATCAGCAACATTTCTCCTTCGACTTGTTTTGAGAGTAGTAGAGAGTTGGACAAATATTGATTCAACTCTTTGAGGGCTCGTTTGCATTCTGGTGTCCAATCAAAGCTTTTGTTTTTGCTTAGCACCGAAAAGAACTTGTGACATCATTCAGATGACCTTGAGATGAACCTGCTGAGATAGGCTGCTCGGCCGTTCAGTTGCTGAACTTCTTTCACCGTTGTCAAATCTTCGGATATGCTTTCGATCGCTTTGATTTTGTCTGGATTAGCCTCGATCCCTCTCTACGATACGATGAATCCCAAGAACTTACCAGATCCGACCCCGAACGCGCATTTCTCCGAATTCAATCTCATGTTGAAGCGCCTTAGTATCGTAAAAGTTTCTTCTAAATGACTTAAATGATCTTTTCTTTCTAACGACTTAACCAACATATCATCAATGTATACCTCCATCATTTTTCCGATCAAATCCTTAAACATGTTGGTAACCAAACGTTGATAAGTAGCCCCAACATTGTTGAGGCCGAAGGGCATAACCGTCTAACAATAAGTCCCCGTGTCTGTGATAAACGAAGTTTTTTCCCAATCTTCTGGATCTATCGAAATTTGATTATAACCTGAATAAGCATCCAAAAAACTCAACATTTCGTGCCCTTCCGTTGAATCAGTCAATCTATCGATATGAGGCAGTGGGAACGAATCTTTTGGGCAAGCTTTGTTAAGGTCGGTGTAATCGACGCATACTCTCCATTTCCTATTTTTCATCGGTACTGCAACAGTGTTTGCAAGCCACTCTGGGTACTTAACCTCCTTAATGAACCCATTAGCCAACAATTTATCAATTTTATCGTTGATAACTTTCCTTCGGAATCCTCCGTTCGGCCATTTCTTTTGCTTTACCGGCCGATGTTTTGGGTCGACATTCAACTTGTGTGTGGCAACCTTTGGGTCGATCCCTATCATGTCCGCGTGGGACCAAGCAAAACAATCAGAATTATCCTTGAGAAAAGATACGATTTTTTCTCTTACTTCAGTATCCAACTCTGCCCCGGCGTATACTTTTCGATCTGGTTTGTCATCGAATAGCGTTACTTCCTCTAATTCTTCTATCGTAGAATATTCAGCTTTTTGTTTGTGTGGTTCTCTAACACATGACGGAAGCAGTGCAGATTTGTCTTCGACTATGGGCTCCACTAGCTGTACTCGTTGAGCACATGACGGAGTCGCAGTGAAGTCTTCGGCCACAGATTATGCTAACTGTGACTGCTATTTTCGAACACCATTCTTAACAGCCACTGAGTAGCACTCTCGAGAAGCCTGCTGCTCACCTCTAATTTCGCGCACTCCCCATGGAGTGGGAAATTTTACAACTTAATGTAGAGTCGATGGAACCGCTTCCATAGCGTGGATCCATAGTCGACCAAGTATCATGTTGTACGCCATGTCACCTTTCATTACTTGGAACAGTGTGTCATTTTCAACGCCTTCTGCGTATTTCTTAATTGTAATTTCTCCAACGGTCACTTTGCTCGAATTATTGAAGCCTGATAAAACCGTTGAACGAGGCACGATCATGTCGTTCAACTGCAACAGTTCCACTACCCTAGAATGTGTTATGTTAACCGAGTTGCCGGCATCGATTAACACCCTCTTTACATCGGCATCATCAACCCTCATCGTTACTACCAATGCATCATGATGGGGATGAATCATTTTATCGAAGTCGAAATCCCCGAACACAATCTTATCGTTCATGTCGTCTCGTGTCCTCTTGTCTCATGTAAACGAAACCTTTGCGTATTTCTTTGTAGTGTAAGTTACTCCACAAACGTCATCTCCTTCAGTGATGTCGTTCATCGTTTTCCTAGGAGCAGGAGGTTTTGGTGGTTCATCATCTTTCTTCTTGTTGAAATTATTTCGCCCCCTTTCGGTCAAAAGTTCTACTAAGTGTCTTTTTTGCAATAAACTGGCCACTTTATATCGTAATGCCTTGCAATCTTCGGTTGTATGGTCAAAATCATGATGAAATGCACACCATAAGTTTTCATTCCTCGTGTTCGGATTCGTTTCATGCGACCAAGAAACTTCACCACCTTTTCACACATTCCTCTCAAGTGATTTACTAGATTAGATGTCGACACACAAAATTTATATTCTGTCACTTTAGGAGGCAATGGTCGATCCTTCGGAGCCGAAGATGAATTCTACTGCCCCCTCTTCGGTTGATTCTTTCTACCAACTTCGTGGTTGTTGCTCCCCATTCGAGGGAAATTGTAGGGCTCCTATCGTTGATCGCTGTAATTTCGCCTGTCATTCTCAATTCTTCGTGGTGGTGGTATGTAATGACCTACAAATCTCTAATCGTGACGGATATTTATTAAAGTCCTTTGATGAAAAAAAAATATAAATACATCTGCACAATGATTGGGAGGTTTAAGGATATGTAGGAATGTAAGAAATTGATTTGGTATGTGGTGGCATCAATTACGCAAAGAAGAAATACTTCGACGACACAAAATCTAACTTCATAAGATTATAGAGATCAACCTATAAAAGCATAAACGTTGTAGCCCTTTCAGTTTGGGTTGTAATGCCACAAATCCCGTGTCATTTGGATATTTTCGTAAAACGGTATAAATGTTTTACTGAAAGCTGTCTGGCAAGGTACAACTTACGCAACACAGAGTACAACCAGTGCAAGCTGCTGGGCTTGTATAAATATAAAATGGGAAGCTCATTTTTTGGCAAAAATAATGAGCTAGGGCTTGATTTATGGAAAATGTTGAAGCTTGGGACTTTGTCTATCAACTAAGAAGTTTATCCAAATTGGTCAAGAACACCAAACTTTGCTAAAAGATGGATTTTCAATGTTTGGATGCTTTAAGTAGACTTATTTAGAGGGATTAAAGCGTGAAAATTCGATCATGGTCTAGTTAGCAATCGTCGGCTTGAGGTAAGTGGTTTACATCCCTTTTTTTGGTGGACTTTCTCCACATTGGATGTCTATATATGTGTTCCTTAAATGCATGGCTGCTGAAATGGGCATACTTGCTATGCCAAGACTATTTTGAAAAGTATGATTACAGTTCATTACTATTTCTTGATTTATTATTGTAGCTCGATGTAGTTTCGTGCATATTATTATGGTACGATGTAGTTCCGTACATATTATCATAGCACGATGCAGTTCCGTGCATATTATTATGGTACGATGCAGTTCCGTACATATTATCATAGCACGATGTAGTTTCGTGCATATTATTATGGTATAATGTAGTTCTGTACATATTATCATAGCACGATGTAGTTCCGTGCATATTATTGTGGTACGATGTTTCGTACATATTATTATCGCACGATATAGTTTTGTGCATATTATTATGGTACGATGTGGTTCCATACATATTATTGTAGCCTGAGGTAGTTTCGTGCATATTGTCGTAGTATGGCATAGTTCCATACATATCATTAAGTCATAATGGGAGTGTCTTGGTACTTTGATGACTTGCTAATTAAATGATTTTGGCTTTACTTTTTGTTACCTTGGAGTTGTTTGAGTTTTCATATATTTTCAACTAGTTAATCTACTTGGAGCCCTGTCCCCACTTACTGAGTCCTTTTGACTTACCCACTTTCATTTTTCTTTCGTATTTTTTTATATTCAGCAGATTCGATACCAAGTTCTAGCAAATATTGATATACAGAGTTTCTCATCCTTTAATCTAGCGGTGAACCACTTTTGTCTTGTGGTGACATCTTTCTTTATTATTTTTATGTTAGTATTAATGGGTATATTTCTTTATATTTGGAGATGTATAACCTTATTGATTCCTTAGATGTTCATGATATATGGGAGGACTTAAAACATGGTTGTAAAGAACCTAGTGCGTATTGGGTTTATATATCATACTCCACTATTCTTTTCATAATTTCCTTTTTTTTTCTTTTTGTGGTTATTTCATATGCAAGTAAAGTATTTTTCAAGAGGGGTTCACCCAGTGAGTTGGGTTTGGGTGCCCGCACGGCCTATAGGTCTTTGGGTCGTGACAATTGGTATCAGTGCCTAGGTTCTAGAGTCCTTCTGAATCATGAACAGTGTCTATTAGAGTCTTGTTGATGGGTACGATGACAACCGTACTTATCGACGAGACGCTATGGTGACATTTATGAATCTTCCCTTCTTTCATTCCTTAATCATGCGTTGAGGCTTAAAAATGAATTATTTGAATTCCTTGGAACTATAATACGTCAACAGTGAAGATGTTATAAGGATTTGGAAGACTTCATAGTATGTGTTTGACACTTGGTTTAGAGGCAAAAGCTCAGACAAAAATCGTGAAAATGTATGGCTTTATCCTATCTTAAAGATAAGTTGGTGTAGATATGAAAGGAATTGGTTTAGTAATATCAAAATCTAGAAGAATAGTTTAACTATTGAGGTATCCTTTAATAAGGAAAAGTAATGTTTGTTATCCTTAGGATCGGGATAGATTTCACTTGGTCGTGCTAAGCTAGGACGATGGTGGTTCGCAATGCACTCGCTAAGGAGAAACTAGGAAAGCTTGATAGTCATATTTCTTCATGCTAAGGTATGACAAAAGTTCTAATGCTAGTTTCAGCACCCAAGTGCATGATGAGAAGGTCATTTAGAATAATATCTAATTCTTGTGCGAACCTTAGCATGGGTTGTACCCAGTAAAATAAGAAATTTATGAGATTTTTGTATGTTAACGTTAGAGGAAGTTGTAAAATTCGTTCCCAAGCTATCTTTTTGGGTGTATCTCAAGTGGTGGAGCCTTTGGAGGCTGACCAAGGTTTTTGTGCATCTTAGTGGTTTTGGTATCATTGATGATTGATGATTTTGTTTCAGATAAGCCATTCTGAGCGTTTGCTCGGGGCTGAAGTAACCATGATGGTTATGACTTCTCAAGTGATCGATCTCGAGGTAATCTACGATAAAGGATAGGGAGATAACGTGTTGCACTATGCTCATCTGCTATTTTATCTTAGTATACATCTACATTAATCCATAATGAATTTGGTAATATGGGTTTTCTAGTGTGCTTCTCTCTGGTGGAATTTATTTGTTGTGAAGCTAATCGGATGGTGGATTTAGAAGTTGTACATTCCTTGCATATAATTGGGTATAGTGGTGTTGAAACTCTGTCATGCAAAAGCTTGTTGGTTTTATTCAAGGTTCTGGATGTGATTTTTGATAAGTTTTGTTGGGTTTCCTTTGTGATTTGAGGTTGTGCAATTTTGTCATTCCATGCTCCGATGAATTAGTATGATAGATTTACTTGGGTGGGATTGTTGCTTATGTTATGTCCTTATAATCTTCGGCAGTGGAGATAAGAGAAGATAGTGTGGGGAAGAGTATCCAAGTGAAGAAGCGATTGCCTTTAAGGATCATGGTGATGACATTGTCAAATTTATACTTGTATTGCTTATGCATTCTTGTGATGAAAATATGGGTACCCCAGTCTTAATAGTCATTTGGAGAAAGTGTAGTATTGTTGCAATGTTAATTCTATATCGTTATCTTCAGCTGGTTGAGGTTCCAATTGATAAGATTGTTTGGTTGCATCATGCGTCTGTATCACTTATACCGGATTGATATTTTGGTCATTCAAGTTTGTCATATCTCGTCATTTTTGTGATACTTAAGGTCTTTAGTGGAATCTTGCTCAAATTCGCAGCAGAGCAATAATTAGTTCTAGTGGATTATGAATGATTTAATTGATTTTGTAAGTGAATATGGTGTGAAATTGAGGTCATTAAGGATGAATATCAAATCTCCGAGGGTGAGACTTTGGCTCCATTAGTGGATCAGTATTTGGATGGCATGATTAAAGCTTCGTATATTTGTTAGTTTCTTATTTCAGCTAATTGGTTGGTGCGTGATGTTTGGAGTTAGATATGAAGTATTGGAGAGAATGATTTAAGAATAATTAATGCTTATTTCTTCGGGAAGGAGAGTGACTTCCTGCTTTGGCATGTTCTTTCATAAACATTTGTGAAGAACCTTGATGACTTGTTTGAACCCTGAAGGTGGATTTAGTCTAGTTGGACTGAAGAGAAATGATCAAGACTTAGAATTTTGACGCTGGATTGGTAACCTTGCATTATTTGATCGCGCTGTTGGTTTCAGTTTATGGTCGTTGGATGGGGTGATGTTTCACGAATAGGAAGTGACTATGTCTAGTTGTATCAAAATAAATTATTTATTGGGCTTTTAAGTAGTTGATGATATCAAAGTGGGATACTTCACTCTTGATTTGTAATTAGTTGTAGTCGTATATGCTCTCACACCAAACAATGGCGGCCTTGTGTAGTATCAAGTGAATTCTACACTGAATGAGATACCTTTTTGGTTTCTTCAGAAAAGAAATCTAAGTCTCAAGTAATGAGAAAGTTCGAGTTAATTAAAGGATTATGATGTGTTCATATATTCAACCTATCAGAAGTGAAAATCATGGTACATGAAATATGTGGTTGATTTTTGTGAAAGTTTAGTTAACTCATATAGTTTGGTGTATCATGCAGTTCAGAATTTTGGAGATGATCATTGTTGCAATTTTTATTTTATTATTATTTCAAGACCGAGGTGTATGTTTGGTTATGTTTTTTGAGTTGTTTTATATGTGAAGGTAGAGGTGTTAACTCTTGGTATTGTCCATTTTCGATAACCTAAATCGTGTTTGAGAATGACTTCTAAGCTCTAATTGGTCTTGGTCATCTGAATACTTTGGCTCAATAGTAAATGTTTTCCTAATAAAGGTGGAAATGAGTTCTAAGAATCTTGAGTTACTCTCATTTTCGATATGCATAAAGTCGAGTTGAGTTCAGTTACGGTGTTCACATTTGTAAAATTTTGCCTATTTGTTGAGTTGAGCCTCGATCTACATAAGCGGCTTGTAGAGATGTGTGTTTTTTTTTTAAAAAAAAGTTATGAGTAGTTCTTACTTTTATCAAGTTATGACAACCAGAGTACAACCAGTGCAAGCTGCTGGGCTTGTATAAATATAAAACGGGAAGCTCATTTTTTGGCAAAAATAATGAGCTAGGGCTTGATTTATGGAAGATGTTGAAGCTTGGGACTTTGTCTATCAACTAAGAAGTTTATCCAAATTGGTCAAGAACACCAAACTTTGCTAAAAAATGGATTTTCAATGTTTGGATACTTTGAGTGGACTTATTTACAGCGATTAAAGCGTGAAAAGTCGATCCTGGACTAGTTAGCAATCGTCGGCTTGAGGTAAGTGGTTTACATCCCTTCTTTAGTGGACTTTCTGCACATTGGATGTCTATATATATGTTCCTTACACGCATGGCTGCTGAAATGGGCATACTTCCTATGCCAAGACTATTTTGAAAAGTATCATTACAATTCATTACTATTTCTTGATTTATTATCGTAGCACGATGTAGTTCCGTGCATATTATTATGGTACGATGTAGTTCCGTACATATAATCATAGCACGATGTAGTTCCATACATATTATCATAGCACGATGTAGTTCCGTGCATATTATTACGGTACGATGCAGTTCCGTACATATTATCATAGCACGATGTAATTTCGTGCATATTATTATGGTATAATGTAGTTTCATACATATTATCATAGCACGATGTAGTTCCATGCATATTATTGTGGTACGATGTTTCGTACATATTATCATCGCACGATGTAGTTTCGTGCATATTATTATGGTATGATGTGGTCCATACATATTATCGTAGCACGAGGTAGTTTCGTGCATATTGTCGTAGTATGGCGTAGTTCCATACATATCATTAAGTCATAATGGGAGTGTCTTGGTACTTTGATGACTTGCTAATTAAATTATTTTTGCTTTACTTTTTGTTACCTTGGAGTTGTTTGAGTTTTCATATATTTTCAACTAGTTAATCTACTTGGAGCCCTTGTCCCCACTTACTGAGTCCTTTTGACTCACCCACTTTCTTTGTTCTTTCGTATGTTTTTATATTCGGCAGATTCGATGCCAAGTTCTAGCAAGTATTGTGGTAAATGGAGTTGCTCATCCTGTAATCTAGCGGTGAACCGCTTTTGTCCTGTCGTGACATCTTTCCTTATTATTTTTATGTTAGTATTAATGGGTATATTTATTTATATTTGGAGATGTATAACCTTATTGATTCCTTAGATGTTCATGATTTATGGGAGGACTTAGAATATGGTTGTAAAGATCCTAGTGCGTATTGGGTTTATATATCATACTCCGCTATTCTTTTCATGATTTTTTTTGTGGTTATTTCATATGCAAGTAAAGTATTTTTCAAGAGGGGTTCACCTAATGAGTTGGATTTGGGTGCTCGCACGGCCTATAGGATTTTGGGTCATGACATAGTCGATCATATTGATAATTATATCGGGCGAGCTGCAATTCCTCTTCTTCAGCCCTAATCTTTGGTTCACACCAACAATGCATATCGTCAAAGGTCCATGCGTTAATTTCTCTTAGACGATCTTTCAACTTTGCACATGCCTTCATTGAATCGTTGCGTAAGTTATTGGCAAAAGACAAACAAGCCCATCTCTCCTCGAGGTTTGAGATGTTAATCTTTTCATCGTTGATCCATTTCACAAACTGTTTGATGGTTTCACCGGGTCGCTACTTAATATTAAAGATATCTTCCACTCTTGGTTCTATCTTTTTAGCTCCAGTGTGTGCTCGAACGAATTTAGCTGACATGTTATCGAAGTCTGGTATCTCGTTTTCGGGTAGCTATAAATACTATTTCAACGTTGCCCCTTTCCGCGTTTCACAGAATTTTTTAAGACTAACTGAATTGATCTCATCTGAAGTCAGGTCGTTTGACTGAACTGCAACCAAAACATATCGATGTGATCCCTTGGATCTGTAGTTCCATCGTATCTCAAGCTTTCTGGCAACTTGAAAGTTTTGGGAATAGGCAGTGGGGCTGCACTTGGCGGAAACGGATGTTTTTAGATCGATTTATTGGCGATGTCGTCCGTTAACTTTGGAACACCTGAAAACTTCTCCATAAACAACTTCATCTCATTGAATTTCTTATCTACTGTATCGTTTAACAATGTTTGCATTGTAGCCAACATCCTTACTTCTGTCGTAATGGAGGCCAGAGCTCCAGTTGCCACGGCGGCCGTACCCGATCCTCCAGATCCGACCCTCGCTGCAAGTCCCCTTGTTAGGGCGCCCTGAGGAACCGAAGTCAGAATGCTTGCGAGGGGTGTGATCGGGGAGGTGGGCGCTCTATTTCCGATAAAGCTAGACAGAATCACCAATTGTTTATGTATCATTTCGAACTGCCAATCATGCCTTTTCAAATACGCCATCAACGCCATATTTGTATCTACTGACTCAGCTTCGACCGCGGGTTCCTTACCGGGTCGCTGTCCTTGAGGCGCGTTCAATCGTGAACTAGCAGGAATGTCGTCATGAATCGGATCGTGCTCGTGATTGGATGATTCATCGACCGCTTCAGCATTTGCCGGAACGTTAACCCCGTCATTGGGATTGAGCTGTTGTTGGCCGTTAAAAGCGGTGGTAACATCAATGTTACGTTCATCTGCCATCGTAAGACAAAAAAGAAAACGTAAGTAGTATCAACGATTCAAATTTCGGAACAAATCGATTGCCTAGGCCCCACGGTGGGCGCCAAATTTTATTTCCTAAAAAAGTATTTCAGATTTTACAATTAAATTTGTATTTAGTTGAGTCTTAGGCGACCATTTATATCTTAATTTTATAGATTGATGAGCAGTTTACGTTTGACAAGTAATCGGTTTTCTGAGTATTAATTCGAAAGCAATGCAAGTATCAGTTCGAAGGAACAAAATGATAAATTGGATGATGTAGTGCAATGAGTTCAATTCGAGAGCAAGCGTGATCGAATAAACGAAGACAAGCAATGGATTCACAGTTTTTTTTTTTAATATGGTTTCAGACAAACTACGAATAATGCGCACAATTACCACTTTACCGAAGGCGATTTAAATATTAGTTTCGTTCACTATCGAATAAGCGATTTCGATAAGATTCGGTGAGTAAGGCTATGATAGAATTAAATTATCGATGGCAAAGGTGCAAGATTATATGACTTAGCAGATGACAGGTTTGACGAAATGAACTTTATCAAATTAATGCTACGATCAAAATGTGACAATGACAATCACTTAACGTGATCGATATTAATAAGCAAATATACTAAACAATGAAGCAGTTATATGATCAATCCAATGACAATAGATCAACGAAATCGGTGACGATAAACAGATATGTTAGGCAATGAAAATAGCATGCAAACAGCAGAGTAGACAATAATAAATCAATGAACGAAAGCAGTAAAGCTTATTGTATTGGAGAATTGGAGGTTGGTGCTTTGATGAAAGAGATGAATCCTCCTCCAAGTTTGAACTAAGCCGCGATTGATGTTTGATACAATAGTTGAGATTATAACAGTAATGGTAGATTTGCTATAGTAATAAACTGATGAAATAGGGATACTTTTGTTCAGATGAACGTAAGTTACAAATGGAGAAATAGGGGCTTATTTATAGGTTAGCTAAGTGTGGAGTTCCCAACCCTAGAAGAACTCCACACCCATGTCTCTTCAGCAGTTACCCACGTCCCGCAGATTGTGCTGGATCCGTTCCGATAAAAGCGGAATAAGATTAGACGTCGTTATCGGATAAAACCACTGTCTTCGGGATATTCCGATCACAATGCAACATAATTGATCACACTCCTTTCGATCAAGGTTACTTCGTCTCGAGCTCATTTTATAATGTCTTCGGAAATTTGTTCTTATCTTGTCACGTAGTTGACCATGTGCCACTTGCATGATCAGAAAAAATTCAACCAATATAACAGTCATTAAATGGACGTTGCAATCGGGAGAACATCAAATGAGGAGGCTTTGTTTCCTCAATGAAGTAATGAAAGACTATTATGGACATTCGTGACTGCCTGCCTGAATTGAATCAGAGGAAAATGTCAATTCCTTCCTTTGATATTTCTCTTTAATTCCACAGACTCAGCTGCCTATATCTTCTCGTTATTATTTGACTCGAACTGATGAATACAATGTAATGCCGATTAAGTTAATATGAATATACTGTTCTTGAAGGTGTTTAGATGGTGAGGAAGAAGGAGTCGAGGAGAGGAGAAGAGTTTGTGAAGAGGGAGAAATAGTTCATTGTTCTGTTATTCAACAAAAGAGCCAAAGGTGGCTTTTATACAATACAAGTTAGTTAAAACTAACTAACATTTAAAAGACTAACTACCTAACTAATATCCGGAAGTATAGGAAATTACCAAACTGCCCTCTAACTCTAATTAGTTCTGATTACTTCTTAGCTGCTTCTAACTGGTTACTTAACTGCCTACTTAACACTCCCCCTCAAGCTAGGGGGTGCAAATACATCAAGTAATCCTAGCTTGGAACACAAGTAGGCATGTTGCACACGATTCAATCCTTTGGTTAACACATCTGCAGGTTGATCCTTCACTACTTAAAATCATGGCTTTTCCGACCGCCGATACGGTGGCACAACGGTCGGCCAGGCGACCGTTGTCCGACCTAACAAGGCGGTCGGCTAATTGGTGGTCGCTCACAGCTTTCCGACCGCCGCGGTCGGACGTCGGACCGAAATACGGTGTTTCATCATAAAACTCACCTCAAGGGATGGTTTTGTACTCCACCACCACTAATGTACAATCCCCAACTTTGATAGATGGAAGAACTACAAAAAAATAGATAAAAAAAGTTAGGGTTTCGGATTTGGGGAAAAATTGAAGAAAACTATGAAAATTAAACTTACCAAGTTGTAGAGGAATGGAATTGATGTTAAACCTTGTTGATTAGAGATTAAGAGTATTTTTTTAATAGATTTGGGTTTAGGGTCGGGTAAGAATGGGAGAAAGAAAGAAAGAAAGAAAGGAGAGAGAGAGAGAAGTGGATGGGGGAAATAAAAAACGGGCTGCTATGCCCGTCTGGTATATATTCTGTCTGGCGACCGACTGCCGACTGCGGCGGTCGGCTAGAAAAATTTAATTCGTGTCCGACCGCGGCGGTCGGCTATGTTAAAAAAAAAATTAATAAAAATACATTGAATTATCCCACCGCGTCGGTCGGACGAAGGCCTCCAACCGAATTTTGGTCTGAAATTTCGGTCTGAAAATGTTGTATTTTTAGTAGTGCTTGGTTGAAATATACTGAGTTGAGATCAATCCTTGCAGTATTTTTTCCCTTATGAAATGACAGTCAATCTCTATGTGTTTTGTTCTTTCATGAAACACAGGATTGGCTGCAATTTGCATAGCTGCTTTATTGTCAGAGAACACCTTAACAGGTAGCTCACACTTAGCTCCAATTTCAGTGATTAGGTAGATCAGCCATGTGAGTTCAGCTGACAGGGAAGCCATGCTCCTGTATTCTGCTTCAGCAGAGCTTCTGGATACAGTACTCTGCTTCTTGGATTTCCATGACACTAGTGAGTCTCCCAGTTTTACCATGAACCCAGTCACTGATTTCCTGGAAAAATACAAGATGCCCAGTCTGCATCACAATATGCACTGATATGACTAACAGGAGATAATTCAGGAGAGATTTGTTTGAAGGGAAAGACACTCTCTTTGAATGTTACATCTCTACTGACAAAAAAGGACCTATTAGTGTAGTCATACAGAATGTAACCCTTTTGAACTTCAGAGTAGCCCATGTGAATAGCCAAGATGGACCTAGACTGTAGTTTATCATGTTGCTGGACCATCTTGGAGAAGCATTGGCAACCTAGCACTCTTAGGTGATCTAGAGAAGGTTTTTTGTTGTACATCTTTTCAAATGGGGATACAAAGCCTATAGCAGAAGAAGTTATCCTGTTGATCATGTACACTGCAGCTAGAATGCAATGACCCAGAATTTTAGAGGAATAGAGCCCTGGAATCTGATAGCTCTAGTTAACTCTAGGATCTGTCTGTGTTTTCTCTCTGCAACATCATTCTGTTGTGGTGTATATACACAGGTTCTTTGGTGTATCATGCCCAGTCTCTTAAATAAGTCAGAACAGACTGCATTTAGGAACTCAGCCCCATTATCAGTTCTAATTATTTTGACTGGACAGTTAAACTGAGTTCTAACCATAGCAAAATAGTTTTGTAGCACAACACAGACATCAGACTTTAGCTTCATCAAGAATACCCATGTCATTCTGGTCATGTCACCAACTATTGTTACAAAGTACTTGTTCCCATCAAAGGTAGGTTGTTTGTAAGGTCCCCAAACATCTACATGTATCAATTCAAAAGCTGTAGTACTTCTTATGGAGCTAGTAGGGAAGGGAATTCTAGTTTGCTTTACACAAGGGCAAACTGAGCATTCATCTACTACTTTACGAATTACACCAGCATTAACAGAAAAAGTCTTTTGAGAACACATGTGGACACATTTCCAAGTCTTTTGTGCCACAGAGTGATGTCTTGAGTCTGTAATCCAGCTGTTAGACTATGAGCCTGCACTTTGTTCTCTCCATGCTGCTGCATCAGATACAAGTCATTCTTCTCCTTACCAATCAGCCTCACCTTCCCATTGCAAAGATCCTGGAATTCACAAAAGGTTGGATAGAAGGTGACTGAGCAACCAAGATCCTTAGTGACTTGTGAAACTGACATTAGATTATACTTAAACTGAGGTAGATGAAACACATTGCTCAGCACATTTTTTCCTGCTATGTGACTAGATCCTGTGTGTGTAACACACACTGTGTCTCCATTAGGTAGGAAGACCTTTTTTGGATTGACAAGTTGTATGGATGACTTGTCTAGCATTGACTTGTCAGAGACCATATGATTAGTGGCCGCTGTGTCAATAATCCATTCTTGTGGTTCAGTGGACACAAGTAAAGCACTGCTAGTACCTGCAAGGTTAGCAGTTGCAGAGTTATTGCTACTTCCCAGCATCTGCAGAATTTGAGCATACTGTTCTAGGGTGAATGTGCAGCTTCCCATGTTGGTCATTGATCCAATCTGTTGATAGCTTGTACCTTCTTGTCCCTCAGTTTGTACATTATATGCAGAGCCAGTAGCTTTCCTTTTCTTGAAGTCCTGTGGATATCCATTTAGTTTCCAGCAGTCATCTCTTGTATGATTGGTTAGCTTACAGAAATCACAATACAGGTTTCTTGTCTGCTTCTTTGGCCTGTTGTTCCCCTAACTTCCCTTGGCTTTGCTGTACATAGCAGTCTGATCAGCTCCTGTGATAGCTGGTGCAGCTCCTAAAATACCAGTATTAACAGTACACCCTTTTTGACTCTCATCACTGATAATCATTGCATAGGCCTGATTCACTGTAGGTAATGGATTCATGAGTAGGATTTGGCTCCTTGCTTGAAGGTAAGAATCATTTAGCCCCATCAAGAATTGATACAACTTTTGCCTTTGCACATAAGCCTTGAAATTTTTTGACTTATCACAATCACAGCCTGGAGTGGGTACCAGGGCATCAAATTCATCCCACATATCTTTCAGCTTAGAAAAGTAAACAGCAACAGAATTTGTTCCTTGAACCAGAGATGAAATTTTCTTGTGCAAATTAAAGGTTCTTAAATCATTTACTTTGTCAAATCTTTCTTTGAGATCCTCCCAAACCATGTGAGCACTAGAGGCATAGACTATTCCTCCCAAGCAGACTGTTAGAGACAGAGTTCATAAGCCATGACAAGACAATGGCATTGCATCTCTCCCATTGAGTCCATAACAGTTCATCATACATTTCTTTCTTACAAGTACCATCTACTAACCCTAATTTGTTTCTACCAAGTAGGGCAATCCTCATAGATCTACTCCATAGTGCATAATTCTCACTACCAGTGAGGTGTACAGAAACCAAAGAAATGCCACTGATATCATTAGATTGTAAGTATAATGGGTGGTTGTGATCTATCACAGACACCCCACTAGTTGATCCATTATAGAATTCATTGTTACGCGCGGAAGACTGATTCTTGATGATTCAAGAAGTGTATAATTTTTCAAGAAAGTTTAAGAGTACTAAGCAATAAGCAGAACTGTAAAAAAGTGCAGAAATTACCAGAGTCAAAATTCAGATGCAGAGTTGTGTTCTGTCTGATTGCTCTGATACCATGTTCTTGAAGGTGCTTAGAGGGTGAGGAAGAAGGAGTCGAGGAGAGGAGAAGAGTTTGTGAAGAGGGAGAAATAGTTCATTGTTCTGTTATTCAACAAATGAGCCAAAGGTGGCTTTTATACAATACGAGTTAGTTAAAACTAACTAACATTTAAAAGACTAACTACCTAACTAATATCCGGAAGTATAGGAAATTACCAAACTGCCCTCTAACTCTAATTAGTTCTGATTACTTCTTAGCTGCTTCTAACTGCTTACTTAACATATACTTCTTTCTAATTTTAGTATAAGGAATACTATTACTATAAATATATGTAAAGCAATAACTGGTGATATTGATCTTGTAATTAGTTAACGTGCCTTGCTAGTCTACTAAATTTATAATCAAAGATATGGACAAAGTTGGTTTCAATTTTGGAATGCTGTTGCAATGAATTCTTAATTCTCTCTACATAATAAATGTGTTGTAACTCTTTAAAGGGATACATCGTCCTAAATTTATTATTTAGACGTGAATGGAATTCAACAAACAGAAATGAGGGGGAAAAAAAGAGGAGGGGGGGGGGGGGGGGGGGTAGGGGAAGAGGTAATGAAAAGTGGTCCAACAGAAGATACGGAATGTAGAAGTTGGTCCATGAAAGTATTCTTCAAACTTGTTGACCAAAAAGGTCAAGTTCATCGCGACCTACGTTTCCACTTTTTCTTTTCCCTTAAACTTTATATTGAATCAAGTGTGTCAAAAAGTTGGGATAAACTATTTCCTCTGTTCTAGTTATAAGATGATTGTTTAATCTTTTGGAATAGAATTTTTCTATTTAATTAAACCTTCACATTTTACTATTAACGATATGTTATTAAAATCTTAGCCTGATCAAGCATTTGAACGATTGAGCTCGAGTTCAAAATTTTATCACATATTTTGAAACATACATCGAGTGAATATAAATCTTTACCTTTAAATATATTACGATTGAAATTTCATTATTTGTAGTTACTTAATGAATTTTAATAAGGGAAAATTATACCATAGAGCACTTTAGAATAGCATAATTACATTAATATCATCGTTATTTATTTATTTCAAAAACAACAATTACAAATATAGCAGGTTTGATATTAAAGTCCATCTGATTAGTGATCCACAAAATGAAAATGGGATAGTGGGTCTCTCTCTTTCTCTCTCACTCATTTAGATTTCTTCCACTTTCTCTTTATATCTTTACACAAAAGATCCTCTATTATCATAAATATTTACCCTCTTCTTGAAATACTACCAAATCCACCCATAATTAGCTTAAAATCTGCCAATGCTATAGAACTCTATTGTTTATGAAAGCGTCATACCAATCTTGTTTCTGGTAT